>MU773231.1:30197-88519 GCA_026770625.1 Nicotiana glauca
GGAATCCGGGCTCGTGGGCCCGGGGTCGGAATTTAGGAAACTTGTGTTAATGGTTAGAAAATTGCCTAAATGGTTAGAATTCGATTTTGTAAGCCTTTATTTACTAGTTCTTACTTCGTTTGATTAGTTTGGGATTGCTCGGCTTCGTATTAAAGACTTGGGCTCGTTCTTGGAACTTGGAAGTGCACTTTGGAGAGAGGTGAGTCTCCTTTCTAACCTTGTAAGAGGGAAATGTCCCCATAGGTATAATAAATAACCAAATTGCTTATATGCGGGGGCTACGTACGTATCAAGTGACGAGAGTCCGTACGTAGCGACTATATGACAGTCTGGGTAGTCTAGGATCCTAAAGCATGTTATATGTGAAATGTCTGTAATCTTGTTGGCTGTTGAATTGCTTAGACCCTAACGAGTTGGTGACCAAAATCCTAAAAGGATTCAATTTCATTTATTCTGGAATTATTAAAAAGAGAATTGACTCGGACTTGGAAAAACATGTATTCTTATGTGTACTTGCGTCACATGGATGATGCACAAGCAAGGTGATTGTTATTTGTATTTTTACCGTGTCGCACGTACGATTCGCGAGCGGGGTAATAGATGCATCTATGGTTCGATCCGTTCGAACCTCGGCAGTGCACATTTACTTTTTTGTTGGATCGGGCCATACGTTCCTCCGTGGTTATTTGTGTATGAGTTATCTAGCTTCTACTTGCGGCTAAAATTTCAGGCTTGCTTAAATATTTAAATATGAATGGACATACTCTATGAAAGGTTAAAAGAAGAATTTCTAATTCAAATTTGGAAGTTTTACGACTTGAGTTATACTTGCTTGTTTAAATGATTCTCATTATTTCTTGACCTTAGTAAGTATCAAGTCGACCTCTCGTCTCTATTTCTTTAAGATTAGGCGGGATACTTACTGGGTACATATTTTTTATGTACTCATGCTAAGCTTTTGTACTTAAATGTACAGGATTTGAGGCAGGTGGATCTGGACACTACTCTGGTGCGCATCAGTGAGCACCCTTGAGACTTTTACGGTGAGCTGCTTCTTTTTCATGCCGATCCGCAGCCGAAGAAGTCTTTCTCTGTATTTTTGTTTCTATCTATCCTGATTCAGATAGTAGGATAGTATATTATTCTTTTGTGTATATTGTACTAGTTGCACGTAGCTTGTGACACCAGGTTCTGGAACACACGTTAGTAAACATTCATTTTTGGGTTGTATAACTATATTTTTACAGTGTTATCACTCTTGGCTTTAGCCTTGTCTTTGAAAAATCTTTTATGCTTAGTTTTGGTAAAGGTTGAATGATGAGAACTTATTTATGCTTCTGCGTTGGCTGGCCTGACAACGGTGTAGGGTGCCATCATGACCTATTATGGAAAATGGGTCGTGACAACATGGTATCAGAGCACTAGGTTCACGTAGGTCTCACAAGTTACGGGCAAACCTAATAGAGTCTTGTAGATCGGTATGGAGACATCTGTATTTATCTTCGAGAGGCTATAGGGTGTTAGGAAAGACTACTCTTTATTCATTTTCCATCATGAATTGGTCAGTGTACTAAATTTCCTCTTCTATTCTCTCACAAATGGTGAGGACTCGTACCGCCGACGTTCCGGACCCGGGAGGAGCTACTCCCTCCGTTGCTACAGGCCAAGGTAGAGGCCGGGGGAGGGCACCGACCCGTGGTAGGGGACGAGGGCATCCTAGAGCTATTCCAGTTGCACCACCGGCTGACCCTACTAGGGATCCCACTATTGAGGAGCAGGGTGAGGCGCCCGCAGCTATGCCTACTCCGGCGGATTTCATGATTGCACCGGGATTACAGGAGTTCATGGGCCGTATGCTTCGGTTCATGGACACTATGACTCAGGCTGGTTTATTTCCAGTAGACCCAGCTGCTTTGCAGGTAGGAGGGGGAGCACAGACCCCTACTGCTCAGGCTCCAGGTCATGCAGCTGCGGTATATCAGACTCTGGGTGCACCACCCGCAGAGGAGGGTTCAGCCAGTTACTGCAGCGGCACCCCAGCCTAGGCCAGCTGTGGAGTTCGATCCGCAGAAGTTACTAGACAGATGGACTAGACTTCACCCTCCAGTCTTCGTGGGTGAACGTCATGAGGATGCCCAGGACTTTATTGACAGGTGCAGGGACAGACTGCACAACATGAGGATATTGGAGTCACATGGAGTCGACTTCACTACTTTTCAGCTTGAGGGTAGGGCCGGTAGATGGTGGTAGTCCTATGCACATAGCAGGCCAGCAGATTCTCCTCCCCTTACCTGGGGTCAGTTCACTCAGTTATTCCTTGATCGGTACATTCCACCCTCTGAGAGGGAAGAGCTGCGTCATCAGTTTGAGCATCTAGAGAAGGGTCAGATGTCAGTGACCGATTATGAGGCGAGGTTCTCAGAGTTGTCCTGCCATGCACTCATGATACTTCCCACAGAGACAGAGAAAGTGCAGAGGTTTGTTGCGGGATTACACCCCACTATCCGATCAGGTATGGCCCGAGAGGTAGAGATGGGCACAAGGTACCAGCTAGTGATTGAGATCGCCCGTAGGATTGATGGCTACCGTATGAGAGGTAGAGAGCAGATGCAGTAGGACAAGAGGGCCAGATTCTCTGCAGAGTTCAGAGGTGCCCCAGCTAGGGGTAGAGGTCAGTTCGGGAGGGGTCAGCCCAGCAGGCCCCTATACTCAACACCACCACCCCCTTCCCGAGGTGCTCCAGCGAGGCCTTATTTCAGTGTGATGCCGGAGAGTTCTTATCGCCCACCAGCCATTCAGGGTCCTTCCGGCGGGTATTCTGGTTATCAGAGTTCTTCCAGTGCTCACTCCAGCGCCACACCAAAGAGTTCGTATCGCCCACTGGCCATCCAGGGGTCTTCTAGTGGGTATTCAGGTCAACAGGATCAGACTTCAGGGCATCAGGCTATGGTACCGAGGGGGTGTTACGAGTGTGGAGATCCAGGTCATATCAAGAGGACTTGTTCTAGACTTTGGGGCAAGGCGGTGCAGCAGGGTCAGCAGTCCATAGTTCTAGCACCAGCTGCCCAGCCATCTAGAGGTAGAGGGCAGACTGGTAGAGGCCATCCCCGGGGTGGAGGCCAGACAGGGAGAGGTCAGCCAGCTACTACTCCGTCAGGTGGAGGCCAGACCGCTGGTGCTCCGGCTAGGTTCTATGCTCTTCCAGCTAGGCCAGATGCATTGGCCTCAGATGCCGTCATCACAATTATTATTTCCGTCAGCTGTAGAGGTGCTTCAGTATTATTTGATCTAGGGTCTACTTATTCATATGTGTCATCTCAATTTGCTCGATTCCTGGTCACTTCTCCTGAGCCTTTGGGTGTTTCTACTCATGTGTCCACTCTTGTGGGTGATTCTGTGGTTGTAGGCCGGGTCTACTGGTCTTGTGTAGTTACCTTCTATGGGTTTGAGACTAGAGAAGATCTTCTGTTACTCGATATGATCGATTTTGAGGTTATCCTAGGCATGGACTGGTTATCTCCATATCACGCCGTTCTAGATTGCCATGCCAAGATTGTTTCACTAGCGATGTCAGGGTTGCCGAGATTGGAGTGGAAGGGTTCCGTAGTTGATACGCCTAGCAGGGTTATTTCTTTCCTGAGGTCGCAGCGCATGGTAGAGAAGGGGTGTTTGGCTTATCTAGCTTATGTGCGAGACACCACTGTAGAGTCTCCGACGATTGAGTCAGTGCCAGTAGTCCGAGAGTTCGTCTATATTTTTCCTTCTGATCTTCCTGGCATGCCTCCGGATTGTGATATTGATTTCTGTATTGATTTGGCTCCAGGCACTCAGCCTATATCTATCCCATCGTACCGTATGGCTCCTAAGGAGCTGAAGGAGCAGTTGGAGGAGTTGTTAGCAAAGGGGTTTGTTAGGCCCGGTGTATCGCCTTGGGGTGCACCAGTGCTATTCGTGAAGAATAAGGATGGGACTATGCGGATGTGCATTGATTACCGCCAGCTAAACAAAGTCACCATCAAGAAAAAGTATCCATTGCCCCGTATTGATGATTTGTTTGACCAGCTGCAGGGTGCTAGGGTGTTCTCTTAGATCGACTTGAGGTCAGGGTATCACCAGCTGAAGATTCGGGATTCGGATGTTCCGAAGACTGCATTCAGGACTAGGTATGGTCACTATGAGTTTCTGGTGATGTCCTTTAGCTTGACTAATGCTCCAGCGGCACTTATGGATTTGATGAACAGGGTGTTCATGCCTTATATTGATTCTTTTGTCATCGTCTTCATTGACAACATCTTGATATACTCGTGTAGCCTGGGGGAGCACAAGCAGCATTTGAGAGTAGTGCTTCAGACCTTCCGAGAGCAGCAGCTTTATGCTAAGTTCTCCAAGTGTGAGTTCTGGCTAGAGTCAGTAGCATTCCTGGGGCATGTAGTGTCAGGAGAGGGTATTAAGGTGGATCCCAAGAAGATTCAGGCAGTTCAGAGTTGGCCGCGTCCTACTTCAGTGACCGAGATCAGGAGTTTCTTGGGGTTAGAAGGTTATTACCGGCGATTTGTGCAGGGCTTTTCATCTATTGCATCACCTCTGACCAGATTGACCCAAAAGGGTGCTCTATTCTATTGGTCTGATGATTGTGAGGAGAGTTTCTAGAAGCTCAAGACGGCTTTGACTACAGCACCAGTTCTTGTATTGCCTTCCGGTTTAGGGATGTATACAGTGTATTGCGACACTTCTCGCATTGGCTCGGGATATGTATTGATGCAGGAGGGGCAAGTTATTGTATATGCTTCACGTCAGCTGAAGATTTATGAGAAGAATTACCTTGTGCACGATTTGGAGTTGGCGGCGATTGTTCATGCTCTTAAGATATGGAGGCACTATTTGTATGGAGTGTCATATGAGGTTTATACAGACCATCGCAACTTGCAGCATTTGTTCAAGCAGAGGGACCTTAATTTGAGGCAGTGCAGGTGGCTTGACTTTCTAAAGGATTATGACGTCACCATTCTTTATCATCCAGGTAAGGCGAATATGGTTGTGGATGCCTTGAGCAGAAAGGCGAAGAGTATGGGTAGCTTGGCATTCATTCCTGCTGAGATGAGACCATTAGCTTTGGACATTCAGTCTTTAGCTAACAGACTTGTGAGATTGGACGTTTCGGAGCCCAGCCGGGTCCTAGCATGTGTGGTTGCTCAATTTTCATTATTAGGGCAGATTAAGTCCCGACAGTTCGATGATCCACATTTGGCGGTTCTTAGAGAGACGATACTTCAGGGAGGTGCCAAGGAGATTTCTATTGGCGATGATGGTGTGTTACGGCTTCAGGGTCATGTATGCGTTCCTAATGTTGATGGGTTGAGAGAGAGGATTCTAGATGAGGCCCACAGTTCGAGGTATTCCATCCATCCGGGTGTCACGAAGATGTATCGTGACCTGAGACAGCACTACTGGTGGCAGAGGATGAAGAAGGACATAGTGGGATATGTTGCTAGATGTTTGAATTACCAACAGGTCAAATATGAGCCCCAGAGGCCAAGTGGCCTACTTCAGCAGATGCCCATTCCGGAATGGAAGTGGGAGCGCATTACCATGGATTTCGTGGTTGGGTTGCCGCGGACTCAGCGAAAGGTTGATCCGGTGTGGGTTATTGTGGATAGGTTGACCGATTTGGCCCACTTCATTCCGGTGGCGACTACTTATACGGCGGAAAGATATGCCCAGATTTACATTCGGGAGATAGTCAGGTTGCACGGTGTGCCGGTTTCCATCATATCGGACAGAGGCCCTCAGTTCACTTCCCATTTCTGGAGAGCTGTTCAGAGTGAGTTGGGGACCCACGTAGAGCTCAGCATGATATTCCATCCTCAGACCGACGGGCAGTCGGAGCGGACAATTCAGATTTTAGAGGATATGCTTAGAGCATGTGTGATCGACTTTGGAGGATAGTGGGATCAATTCTTACCCTTGGCGGAGTTTGCATACAATAATAGCTATCAGTCCAGCATAGAGATGGCCCCGTATGAGGTATTGTATGGTCGGCATTGTCGTTCTCCTATTGGGTGGTTTGAGCCCAGTAAGGCTAAGTTACTTGGCACAGATTTGGTACAGGATGCCTTGGATAAAGTAAAGTTGATTCAGGAGAGGCTCCCCACAGCTCAGTCCAGGCAGAAGAGTTACGCGAATCAGAAGGCACGTGATATATCATTCACGATTGGCGAGAAGGTTCTCTTGAAAGTCTCGCCAATGAAGGGCATTATGAGATTTGGGAAGAAGGGCAAGCTAAGCCCAAGGTTTATTGGCCCCTTTGAGGTACTGAGGCGAGTTGGAGAGGTTGCCTATGAGCTTGCTTTACCTCCCAGTTTATCAGGAGTTCATCCAATCTTCCATTTATCGATGCTTCGGAAGTATTATGCCAACTATTCACATGTGTTGGATTTCAGTACCATTCAGTTAGATGAGAGCTTGGGCTACGAGGAGGAGCCGGTTGCCATTGTTGATAGGCAGGATTGCCAGTTGAGGTCCAAGAGGATTTCTGTGGTAAGAGTCTAGTGGAGGGGACAACCGGTCGAGGAGGCGACCTGGGAGTCCGAGGAGGACATGCGGAGCCGATATCCCCACTTATTCAGCAGTCCAGGTACTTCTCTATGTCCATTCGAGGATGAAAGTTTGTTTAAGAGGTGGAGAATGTAACGATCCGACTGGTCGTTTTGCATTTTTGAACCCTGTTCCCTTAAATAAAACTTCCCGTACTTGCTTTAGCTAATTTATGACCTGCGGGGATGGGTGGTTCGGAAGTTAGAAGAGTTTTGGGCAAGAATAAGTCTAGTTGCTTCTTTAAGTTCTTTAAAAAGTGCCAATTTTGACTTCGGTCAATATTTTGGGAAAACGGACCCAGAATTGTGATTGACAATTTCTAAGGGTCCGTGGGAAAATATGGGACCTGGACGTATGCCCGAAATTGAATTCCGATATCCCTAGCCCGAGTAATGAATTTTTATGTGAAATTGTTAAGTTAAAGTTTCAAAGATTTAAATAAACTAAAAAATCATTGTTTTCCTAGGTATCGGGTTTGGATTTCGATTTCAAAACTTGGTACAAGTCCGAAATATCAGTTAAGACTTACCCGTAAAATTTGGTGTCAATCCGAGTAGTTTAAGGGCGTTTTGACCTGTTGGAGGAGAATTAAGAACTCAAAGTTCAATAATTTGATTCATTTGGTTTTGGGGTTGATTCCTCGATTTAGCGTTGTTTTGAATGTTTCGAGGGTTCGAGTAAGTCCGCCTCGTGATTTTAGACTTGTCGGTATGTTCAGACGGGGCACGGGAGCCCCGAGCGTCAATCGAGCGAGGTTCAAGTGAAGTTAGAGAATTTGAAAATGACTGAAGCTTGCTGCTTCTGTCATAACCGCATCTGCGGTTCTTGGACCGCAAAGCGGGACCGCAGATGCGGTCATTTGATCGCAGAAGTGGAGAAGGGGCAGGCCAGGGGAAATCGCAGAAGCGGCCCAGGGACCGCAGAAGCGGTTCCGCCTATGCGGCCCCTAGACCGCAGAAGCGGTCCAGCCCCAATTTCCAAAAGCCGCAGAAGCGGCCATTTTCCGCAGAAGCGAAAATACTTCCGCAGATGCGAAAATAGCTGGGGACAGAAGGGTTCATTTAGTACGAGCTCAAGCTCATTTCTCTCATATTTCTCTCAACACTTAAGCGATTTTGGTGATTCCAAAGAGGAGGGTTCAACATAACATTGGAAGGCAAGTAATACCCACTCACTTTTAGTTCAAATACATAAATATTAGGTAGATTTAACACTAAAAATTAGGTAAAATCATGGGATTAGAGCTAGACCTAGGGTTTAAGGAAAAACTAAGATTTTATCACGTAATTTTCCATGTAATGAACTAGAAATCATATATTTGTGATCCTTAGGCGATAGTGAACAACTTCCTTCGAAAAATCTCGGAATTCGGCTCGTGGGCCCGGGGTCAGAATTTAGGAAACTTTTGTTAATGGTTAGAAAATTTCCTAATGGTTAGAATTCGATTTTGTAAGCCTTTATTTACTAGTTCTTACTTCGTTTGATTAGTTTGGGATTGCTCGGCTTTGAATTAAAGACTTGGGCTCGTTCTTGGAACTTGGCAGTGCACTTTGGAGCGAGGTGAGTCTCTTTTCTAACCTTGTAAGAGGGAAATGTCCCCATAGGTATAATAAATAA
This sequence comes from Nicotiana glauca, assembly GCA_026770625.1. Lineage (NCBI taxonomy): Eukaryota > Viridiplantae > Streptophyta > Magnoliopsida > Solanales > Solanaceae > Nicotiana > Nicotiana glauca. Next base: position 38,409 of record MU773231.1, read on the forward strand.
CCAAATTGCTTATATGCGGGGGCTACGTACATATCAAGTGATGAGAGTCCGTGCGTAGCGACTATATGACAGTCACCCTGGATGATCTAACTGAAGAAACTTGTTCACCCTGGAACTAGCAGATTCCCCTGGTTGACCGGAAGAAGTAGGCCCAACACTCGATCTCTGGGCTTGAGAAGCCACTATCTATGCCAACATCTATATGGCTACCTAAGATCCTCATAGGAAACACCGAGACCGGAAGCCAGTGCTGGAGGTCGAACCGGAATATCAGTTGGAGGATTCGTTGCACCCTCATCAGTTGTAGGAACTGGTGCAACCTGAGTAGGAATAGTAGAATCGGGCAGTGTAGTAATCAGGGGAATATCCTCACCCCTCGGTTGTTCACCCGCATCATCAATTATAGAATCACCTCCACTCCTAGGGTAACATTGGCTCCCTGTAAATGCACGAGTTAAAGAAGGAACAATCTTGCAATCAGCTTTATTACACGATTAAGAACATCAAAGAAGGGCATGATTCCTAAATGTCCAAGTAGCCTCCAACTTATAGATATGGTCCATAATACATCGATAAGAAAGACCCTACCAGACACGCCTCTAAGACATCCTAGGACACTTTAAAACCTTAGGCAATGATATTGATTTTGTCACGTCCCAAACTCAGGGAGCGCAACTGACACTCAACCGAGTCCGGTCAAGCAAGCTTATTGAATACTTTCTATCCAAACTCACCCATGATTTAAAGAGAATGCATAACTTTGTTAATTAACCAATAAGGAGATCATGTAGATAATACCAAATTCATTACCATTAATTACTTCTTTTAATAAGTCTCAAAATACATACACACTTTCATGGCTTAACGTAGAACAACTATTGCAATCACAACACAACTTGTTTAATATCCCCAACAAACATATACAACCCACAGTATGTCTGCGGAGCCTCTAAAATATACCAAAGAGTACAATGATAGTGCTGGCAATAAGGCTCTGGCTATAACTCAAAACATGATAACACATACAAAACAAAATATACACAACCCTAAAATAAAATGTGGCTCACCAAGTCAGATGGGAGGAACGGGCACCGCTGTCACTTGTCAATATCCTACGTTGTAGAACCAACTACATCCATTAAAGATGCAATGCCTCTGGCAAAAGGGACTTTCGTACATGCCGAATAATATTCATACGAAAACCAAACACCTAATCAAGAACTTGGAAATACAACATAGATATGATGAATCAGGGTGACAATAGAATGCCACAGGTAGCTGTTTAAGCCAAAGAAAAATTTACCAAGAGATGTCAATAACATTTAAAACATTTTAAGACGAGATCCTCTACAACCATCTTTACACAAAGCGGCCCCTCCGCCTTACCCCAATATATGCAGGTGGAGTTGCAAGCACAATACCACAACTCTATCGAAGCGGCCCTGCCACCTCACACCAACGTATGTGGGTGGAGGTGTAACCACGACATCCTGGGTTTTAGGTAAAATTTTACGGGGACTTACATGCTCATCCTTCGTGTATGCTATGCTATGGGCATATATGTATTCGATTCAAATCAATCAAACATGTATTATGACAACAATATCAATAATACCAACTTAGTATTTTCCAACACTAAGAGGCTTTTACTCTCAAAAGCCTTTCCAAGCTATTTAGAGCTCTATGCAATATAATTGTTCATAACCAAGTAAGAATCTCCCTATTACTAGTTTGATTCCATTAATTAAGATGAGATTAATTCCTTAATCTATCAAATTTCTTGCTAATTGCTTTATACCTAAACTCGGTTCCACTTTTCCAAGTTATAACTAAGTGTGATAGGTGTTAATTTAGTGTTTGCCACCACCAAATTATATAAGAAATCATGGAGCAATTAGATAACATAATATTTATTCAAAGACAAATCTATATTAATAACCCACGGTCATAACACCACTTCAGATTCATAACCCTAGCTAATGTGTTTAGCTAGACATGGAAATAGAAGAAACAATCAAATTATCCTTTAATTCTATCATTGACACTAATAAAGAAGAAAAAGATTGAGAAACTGTGATGTCACTTGTTAACCCTTAGGAAAACTCACAGCTGCTAGTACAATATTCCTCTTTGTAAATAGTTCTCAAAAAAGACCTAAAAAGTTCTATTTATACTCTTCTAGAAAGCTGACAAAATTATCCTCTTCGGGTCTTGCGTGGCCCAAGCAGGATGCGTGGCTCAATATTCTAATTATTTATCTCTTAGTGCATGACCATGATATGTGGCCCATGCAGGATTCGTGGCTACTTCCAGAACATAAACTTTTAGCCTCCTAGTTCTCTAAATGTGTGGATGACTTACATGGGTGACTTGCGTGGCCCTAGAGGATGGACTTTTGCTTCTTTTGCTTTCTTCTTCAGTTTTGGCCTGAATTTGATGGTTTTCTTGCAGGTACTTGATGATTTTTTATCTCTTAAGTCTCACCCAACTCCATGACCTGCAATTATATCATTCAGAACATAATTAGTCTATTAATCACATCAATTGGGGCATAACTCGATTCAAAGGCATAAGAGAAGTCTGGAAAAATTCAACTTATCAACTCCCCCAAACTTATTCTTTGCTTTCCCTCAAACAAATCAAAACACAAGCCAGACTCATAAAAACAACTAGACAATCAAGCTAGCAACAAATTTTAGCACTCAACCACAATCCAATTCCAAGTACAAAACTCATAATATCCGTTGGTACCAATAATTAATCCAAAACATATGAATCATCGTATCTTTCCAAAAGTCTCAATTTTCATTCAAGTGCTTAAACACTACCAATAAAAGCAATAATCAAAGTCATGACATTAAAGCCTCTAAATTTGCCTCTTTATCACAAAATAACTTTCTTTTGCTAATTCATTCCAATTAAAAAAAGAAATAAATTCTTAACTAGAGTTTTCATGTGCCCTCACAATTAACAAATAATCTCACACACATACTACGTCTCTAAAAACAAGAGTGTGATAACAAATAGAAAGAATTAAGCATTCCCTCTCACAAAGATGTTCAATTGCTCAAGAGTGGTACCATAGACTTTCCCTTCGTATAAATCTCTACTAATGTAGGTGCACGTAGTTAGAATTTATGGAAATATAATGTAGGCTTTTGGTTAGATTTAGAATATCAATATAGATAAGAAGTGACTACGACCTTCCTAAGCACTACAATTTAATATTTCACAATACTTAATATATATGGGACGCCTACAGCCCATTTTCACTCATTCTTTTTCACTCTCTTCATACCCTAGACACCAAAAAATCTTATCTTAGAGTTATCTCATGACCCAAGATCCAAACAAAGGACAAACAATACGAATCAAGTGTTGGGAATCCCATAGCGCTAGTGAGTTTCTTATTCTTCTGGTGGTTGCTGATTTTGGTATGGTTCCAAATCATGTGGGGGTTGTTTTATATGGTTTATGTTCTGAAAAATACTCTCGCAAGATTTTTATATCAACCCTAGGTGATTCAAGTCTTCCAAGGTGATTCTACTGCCGAGAAACCCGAAGTGCTTGCTAGTTTCGCTTCTTTGTTCTTGTCCTGTATTGGAAGGATACTTCATGGTGAAGTAATCTCAAATTGGAGTTTTTCTATTTGTTTAAAGGTAAGGAGCCTCTTACTCTATATGTATATTGGTCACTTCCAATCCTACTCTCAAATTGAAAGTAGTACGGTCGATTGCAATAATAAACCCAACAAGGTTGGGGTTGATCCCATGAGGAGTATGGTGTGTGCTAGGATATCAAAGAGTGTGTGAATTCAATGAATTCAAAGAAATCTTAAAAAAAAACTGATATTCTTCAATTACTTCTAAAATTATCACTATGAAATTTAATCAAACACTTAGAATGCAAAAATAATTAGAGTGTAGTAATCAATAAGAGAATGTACTAGAGTTGCTCATCCTTTGTGTATGCTATGCTATGGGTATAAATTCGATTCCACTTAATAAAAAATGTGTTATAACAAAAATATCAATAATACCAACTTAGTATTTTCCAAGACTAAGAAGCTTTTACTCACAAAAGCTTTTCTAAGCTTTTTAGAGCTCTATGCAATACAATTGTTCATGACCAACTAAGAATCTTCTTATTCCTAGTTTGAGTCCACTAATTGAGATGAGATTAATTCCTTAATCTACAAAATTCCTTGCTAATTGCTTTATACCCAAACTCGATTCTACTTTCCAAGTTATAACTAAGCGTAATAGGTGTTAATCTCGTGTTTGCAACCACCAAATTATATAAGAAAGCATGGAGCAATTAGATAACACAATATTTAATCAAAGATGAATCTATATTAATAACCCATATTTATAATACCATCATGAATTCACAACCCCAACTAATGCGTTTAACTAAACATGAGAATATAAGAAACAACCAAATTATCCTTTAATCCATCATTGACACTAATCGAGAAGAAGATGATTGAGAAACCGTGATGTCACTTGTTAACCCTTTGGAAAACTCACAGTCGCTCGTACAATATTCCTCTTTGTCAATAGTTCTCAAAAAAGACCTAAAAAGTTCTATTTATACTCTTCTAAAAAGGTGACAAAATTATCCTTTTCGGGTCTTGCGTGGGGAAGTTACATGGACCATACAGAATGCATGACCAGTTACAGAACATAAATTTTCAGCCTCCTAGTTCTCCAAATGCGTGGGTGACTTGCATGGGTGACTTGCGTGGCCCACGTGGAATGGAATTTTGCTTCTTTAGCTTTCTTTTTTCAGTTTTGGCTTGAATTTGATGGTTTTCTTGCTTGTATTTGATGATTTTCAATCTCCTAAGTCTCGCCCAACTTCATGGCCTGCATTTATATCATTCAAAATATAATTAGTCTATTAATAACATCAACTGGGGCATACTCTATTAAAAGGAATAAGAGAAGTTGGGAAAAATACCAACTTATCAACTCCCCCTAACTTACTTTATGCCTGCTCTCAAGCAAATAAAAACACAATCTAGACTCATAAGAACAACTAGACAATCAAGCTAGCAACAAAATTCAGCACTCAGCCATATCCTAATTCCAAGCACAAAACTCACTTCGGTTGGTACCAATAATTAGTCCAAAGCATATGAATCACTGCATCTTTACAAAAGGCTTAATTTTCATTCAAGTTCTTAAACACTACCAATCAAAGCAACAACCAAAGTCATGACATTAAAGCCTCTAAATTTGCCTCTTCATCACAAAATTTTGCTAATTCACTCCAATTGGAAAAAAGAAACAAATTCTAAACTCGAGTTTTCATGTGCCCTCACAATCAACAAAGAATCTCACACACATACTATGTCTTTCAAAACAAGAGTGGGATAACAATAACAACAATAATAATAACAATCCAGTATAATTTTACTAGTGAGGTTTGGGGAGGGTAGTGTGCATGCAGACCTTACCCTTACCCTGAAGGAGTATGAATAACAAGTAGAAATAATTATGCACTCCCTCTCACAAAGATGTTCAATTGCTCAAGAGTGGTACCATAGACTTGCCCTTCGTGTAAATCTCCACTAATGTAGGTGCACCTAGTTCAAAATTATTTAGGACTTGTGGGAATATAATGTAGGCTTTTAGTTAGAGTTAGGATATCATTATAGATAAGAAGTGACTACGACCTTTATAAGCACTACAATTCAACACTTCATAACACTTTCTAATCAAAATTCCACCATTTTGCTCATTTATTAGCTTAGCTCCTTCAACACTTCGCAACACTTTCTCAAGACTATTTAGTGAATTAAAGAGCCAAAGATCGAACCTAAAAGTTTCAACAAAGACCATTTCTTCAATCTCTTTTTTTAACTCCCAACAATTCATATGCTAAGGTTTAAGTTGTATTGATACCAAACAAGCCATGAGTTGGTGATAAATAGGGATTTTGACACATTTTATACTCCTTTTTTCTTATGCTTTGATTAGAAATTCATACAAAGTAGTCCTAAAAAGCTCACAAGTTGTGCTTGATTGCAGTTTTGATCAACAAAAGGATAAGATGTCAAAGATCAGCTCAGAAGGAGTGAAACTTGAACAAGTACTAAATACAAGACAAACTCCGACAAAACAGGCCCAATGCGAGCGCACACCACTTTGTGCGGTCCGCACTAGGAGATTCAGAGAGGTGGAATTTCAGGCATAAAGGCAATGCGGCCGCACTAGGATTTGTGCGGTCCGCACTGAAGGCAATGCGGCCGCACTCGATTTAGTGCGGTCTGTAGAACACAAGATTAGAGAAATGCCATTTTTAGAGTTTCAAGCCAATGCGGTCCGCAGTCGATTTTGTGCGGACCGCACAAGAAGCCTCCATGGCCACAGCCCATCCTATGAGGTCCGCAATGCCTGAGTTCAGAGAGTTAGATTTTGAGGTCCAAAGCCCTAGTGCGGACCACATTCCATTTTGTGTGGTCCACACTAAACCTGCAGGAGCATTTTTGTCCAGAATTATCAGCTTAGTATAAATAGCTTCTTTTCCATTTTTAGGTCAATTAGGTATTGTAATTAAGTAGATGCGCTAGTGGGTTCGAGATTCTTAGCTATTTTGGGCACTTTTAGCTACTTTTAATCATTGAATCTTTGTGTTTAACTTAGTGATTAATTAATATGAGTTTATCTTCATCTATTTCTTATTTTTCTTCTTCAATTATGAGTAGCTAGACCCATAACTAGGGTTGTGGCTCAACCCTAGTGTGGGTAATTGATGGGTCTTGTAATTTAGGGCTAAATTGACTACGGGTGTTTGATATTTGGGTCAATTTCATGGTTAATTGCTAAATTAGAGGGTACAAATACTAGTTTGTGTTTAGTTGACTAGGGCTCTTCTTGAGAAAGAGAGCCTAAGTCTCCAAAATTGATCCAACAGGGAATTGGGGCGTACTCAAGAGATTAATAGCCTCAATTAAAGAGTTAAACCTCGAGAGAGTAATACCCATCTTGAACCCTAGTTGCTTGTGTAAATTTGCATACCCAATTGGTCTTGAGAAAGTCAATTCGGGCAAAATCACTTGAACCATCGAGAGGTGTAGAGTGGGTAATATTATACAACGGTTATATCATACTCCCCAAATATGTCAAACGTGCCTTAGACTCAAGTACCCATCAATTAACCACCTAGGCGGAAGTCACTACCCTAGTGCCTTTTTAAACATATTCAAACAACTCGTAGCATTATAACTCTTAGCATAATTTAGTTGAAATTACTATTTGTAGTTTGATAATAGTAGAAGTAAACAAAAAACCCAAAAATGAATAGAATTTTAATTAAGAATACATATGCAATCCTAAACTAGATAGATACTTGATTCCAATTCTAACTCTTTGTGAATATCGATCCCAACCCAAAATTGAGTAAAAGCTGGTCCGACCCTCTCTTGCTACTTAAGTAGTGCGGAGTAGGTTGCGATCAACGTTTTGGCGCCGTTGCCGGGGAGTTAATAGTTTTGGTTATCTATTTAGTTAGTTTTGTGTATTGTTCTTCTTTCCTTCTTTGTTACTAATTTGTGTGTGTCAATGCTTCAGGTACAAAATGGCTTTAAATGCTAATGACCCTCTTGGAAACGTGCTTGCGGCGGAGGAGGTTGATGATATTGGAGAGGTGAGGTGCCTCTTGTACCTCCTGGACCACGAAGAAGCCGCCAGACCAATTTTAATAAAAATATTCCAGACCCTCCTCCGCCACCTCCAAGAGCGGTTCCTCGGGTGCTCCCAAACCAAGGCTATGCAAGTGCAATTGTCCCACCCTGAATCCGGGCGGGCAATTTTCAAATTACTAATGTGATGCTGACATTGTTGGAGCAACGTGGGTACTTCACGGGCACTGCCACTCAAAATGCTTACAAACATCTCAAGGGGTTCGTGGATACCTGTTGGGGGAGCAAGCAAACCAATGTGTTCGAAGATGTACTCCAGTTGAGACTCTTCCCATTTTCACTTAGAGGGAAGGCTTTGGATTGGCTTGAGCGACTTCCCAACCATTCCATCACTACTTGGGATGAGTTGGCGGATAAGTTCATAGCAAAGTTCTTTTCACCGGGACATATGGCGGCTTTGCGGGGTGAGATCTTGGCTTTCAAGCAGGAGCCCACCGAAACATTACATGAGATTTGGGAGAGATGTAGAACTATGGTGAAGGAATGCCCCAACAATGACATGACGGAGAATATGTTACAAAAAACTTTCTACCGAGGCATCAATACTACAAATCAATGCATAGTAAATCAACTCGCTTGGGGTAATTTTATGAAGTTTACGTATGATGAAGCTTGTGCCATTCTTGATGAGATGGCGGATACATCCTCCGCATGGCAAAGTAGAGCCAATGTGCCTCAAGGTGACCCCACAGTCACTCATTTGTACAAAGAATTACATGACCATGGGCAAGCGATAGCGAAGTTGACAACAACCGTGAACCAACTAGCAAAGGCACAGTAACAAGTCCAAAATCCTCGTCAAGTGAATGCTATGGAGGATGTTAACATGCTAGTGAACCAAAAAAGGCAAAGAGGTCAACAGAACCAAGGGAATTCAGATCAATTTGACAATGATGGTAGTAGATTTTAAGATGATAGCTATGATGAGCAAAATGAAGAGGCACAATATGTGAACAATTATCAAGGCCAAAGAGGCAATTCCTCCAAACAAAAAAAAAATGGAGGTCCCAAGGTAATTGGGTCAATCAACAACAAAGCAATAATAATTGGGGCAAACAACAACAAAGGAACAACAGTTGGAACAATCACTAACAAGGAAACAACAATTAGGGAAACAATAATCAAAATTCGAATTAGGGAAATCAAAATAACAATCGAAGCAATCAAGGAAACTGGAGGAACAACAAGAATCAGGGTGGATGGAACAACAACCAGGGAAATCAAGGGAAAGGTTTTCAAAGGCCCCCAATGTAACAACAACCGAGCAATCCACCACCTTTTCCATCCTAGGGTCCTAGTTCTTCTAGCAATGATATGGGTAGAATTGAAATGATGTTCTAACAAATTATGAAGAAGAATGTGGATTCGGATGCTCAATTGTCTTCTCACAATACTTCCATTCGAAATTTAGAGGTGCAACTAGTTCAAATCTCTCGATCCTTGAATACACACCCTAAGGGTGCTCTACCAAGTGATACGGTAGTGAACATGAAGGGTGGGAACAATCATGTTATGGTGGTGACCACTAGGAGTGGACGAGGCGATGATGTGAATGCCTCCAAACAAAACCAAGTTTTGGGTGATGAAGTTGAGTTGCAAGAAGATGAAGTTCCTTTGATGGTTGAGAATGTGGTTGATAAGAATGTGAATGAAGAAGTGAGGATTGAATTCAGGATGCCGAGGTAGAAACACAAAATGACATTAACCCATCTAGGGAACACGTAATTGACATGCCGGAGCCGGTTGTGCCAAAAGCCACCCTTGCCTAGACCACCTCCACCTTATCCTCAAAGGCTATCCAAGCAGAAAAGTGAGAATCAGTTCAAAAAGTTCATTGACATGATAAAGAGCTTATCCATCAATGTTCCTTTGGTGGAGGCTTTGGAGAAAATGCCTGGCTACGCCAAATTTATGAAAGAATTGGTGACTAAGAAAAAATCCATGGACTATGAAACTATCAAGATGACCCACCAAATTAGTGCTATAGTACATTCAATGCCTCCAAAGTTAGAGGATCCCGGTGCTTTCATCATCCCTTGCACTATTGGTAGTGCGGATGTTGCTAAGGCTTTATGTGACTTAGGGGAAAGTATCAACTTGATGCCCTACTCAGTTTTTAAGACTTTGGGTATTGGGCCACCGAGGCCAACTTCCATGAGATTTCAAATGACAGATAGATCAATGAAGCGACCATTGGGTATTGTTGATGATGTGCTTGTTCGGGTGGACAAATTTATCTTGCCAGCTGATTTTGTGATCTTGGATTGTGAGGTGGACTATGAAGTTTCAATCATATTGGGGAGACCTTTCCTTGATACGGGGAAGGCTCTAGTTGATTTGGAAGCAAGGGAACTCACTTTTAGGGTGGGTGATGAAAAGGTAGTCTTTCATGTGTGCAAGTCAATAAAGCAGCCCAATTGTACTGAAGCATGCTTATTTGTGGATCCGGTCACAGCTATGATAATTGATGATACAAGTGCAATGATTAATGTGGAAGACCCTCTTGAGGCCATGATATTGAATCTGGATTTCAAAGAAGATGAGGGCCGAGTGGAGTGCGTGCATGCGTTACATGGAATGGGCTCTTATTCTTATGAGCCTAGGAAGCTATCCTTGGACCTTGAAAATAGAAAAATGCCTCCAACAAAGCCTTCAATTGAGGAACCTCCGGTGTTGGAGTTGAATCCATTACCTCCACACCTCAGGTATGAATTCTTAGGCCCTAGTTCAACTTTACCAGTTATTCTTTCCTCTTGTCTTACTAACATGCAGGTAGACACTTTGGCGGTGCTAAAAAAGCGGAAGAAGGCAATTGGATGGACTCTAGCTGACATTCAGGGAATAAGCCCCGAATTTTGCATGCACAAGATTATTTTGGAGGATGATGCAAAACCCTCCTTGGAACATCAAAGGAGGTTGAACGAAGCAATGCAAGAAGCGGTGAAGAAAGAAGTGATAAAGTGGTTAGATGTCGGGGTTATGTACCCTATTTTCGATAACTCATGGACTTCTTCGGTGCAATGTGTGCCGAAGAAGGGTGGTATGACTGTGGTGACAAATGACAACAATGAACTTATTCCCACTCGGACAGTTACCGGATGGAGGGTATGCATGGGCTACCGGAAGCTAAACAAGGTGACACGCAAGGATCACTTCCCATTGTCATTCCTTGACCAAATGCTTGATCGCCTTGCGGGGCATGCCTTTTATTTCTTTTTGGATGGATATTCGGGATATAATAAAATCTTAATCGCTTCAGAAGATCAGGAGAAGACCACATTTACTTGTTCATATGGCACCTTTGCTTTCTCAGGATGTCGTTCGGGTTGTGTAATGCCTCGGCGACATTCCAACGATGCATGATGGCTATTTTCACTGATATGGTGGAAGATATTTTGGAGGTCTTTATGGATGATTTTAGTATGGTTGATGATTCATTTGAAGAGTGTTTAGGAAATGTGGATAGAGTTTTGGTCCGTTGTGAAGACAAAAATCTCGTACTCAATTGGGAAAAATGCCACTTCATGGTTGAGGAGGGCATAGGGTGAGGATTTTCTTGGGCACGCGGGGTTTTATCAGAGGTTTATAAAAGATTTTTCGAACGTGCTAAACCCCTTATGCAAGCTACTAGAAAAGGATGCCAAGTTTGTGTTCGATGAGGGATGTATGCAAGCATTTGAGCTTGTCAACCTTAAGTTGACCACTACCCCTATCATTATCGGAACAAATTGGAGCTTGTCTTTTGAGCTCATGTGCGAGCAAGTGACATTGAAGAAAATATTTCATCTGGTGTACTATGCAAACAAGACCATGAATGAGGCTCAGAGGAACTACACGGTTACCGAGAAAGAGTTGTTGGCCATAGTATATGCAATGGAAAAGTTTCAGCCGTATCTTATGGGGGCCAAGGTCATAGTGCACACCGATCATGTCGCCCTTAGGTACTTGATGACAAAGAAAGACTCCAAGGCAAGGTTGATGCGATGGGTGTTACTACTTCAAGAGTTTGATCTAGAAATTATGGATTGGAAGGGTAGTGAAAACCAAGTTGCGAACCGTTTGTCCCACTTGGAGGAGGAAAGAAGGCCATGTGATGGCCTAGAGATGCATTTCCCGATGAGAAACTACTTTCTGTGTCTATGAGTGATATGCCATGGTTTGCGGTTATTGCTAATTACTTGTGACTGGCATTATCCCGTGTGAGCTCTCTTCTAACCAAAGGAGAAGCTCAAACGGGATAGTTTGGGTTTCTATTGGGAAGAACCATATTTGTTCAAGATTTGCATGGATGGTGTGATCCAAAGGTGTGTCCCGGAGGAAGAGAAATTGAGTATTTTGGGGGCTTACCATTCCTCTCCCTATGGTGGCTATCATGGTGGGGCAAGGACCGCTTCCAAAGTTCTTAGTTGTGGATTCTATTGGCTAACTTTGTACAAAGATGCTAGTGATCTTGTGAAGAGGTGTGACGAGTGTCAAAGAGCGGGTGGAATTTCGAATAAAGATGAGATGCCTCTCAATACCATCCTTGAGGTTGATATTTTTGATGTATGGGGCATTGATTTTATGGGCCCGTTTGTTAGCTCATGTGGGAACACATACATTCTTGTGGTAGTGGATTATGTTTCAAAGTGGGTTGAAGCCATGGCTTTGCCCAACAATGAGGCCTGGAGTGTTGTTGCATTTCTCAAGAAGAGCATTTTTACAAGGTTTGGTACTCCTCGTGCAATCATAAGTGATGGGGGGTCTCATTTTTTCAATAGAGCTTTTGACACTTTGCTTTCAAAGTATGGTGTCAATCACAAAGTTTCTACCCCCTATCATCCTCAAGCAAGTGGACAAGTTGAAGTCTCCAACAGGGAAATCAAAAACATATTGTCAAAAATGGTCAATGCAAATAGGACCGATTGATCAAAGAAGTTGGATGATTCTCTATGGGCTTATAGGACTGCTTATAAGACTTCAATTAGTATTTCTCCGTATCGGTTGATGTTTGGGAAAGAGTTCCATCTACCGGTTGAGTTAGAGCAAAAGGTCATATGGGCCTTGAGAAAGTTGAACCTTGAGTGGGATGTAGCTGCTAATCTTCGGGTGGAGCAACTCAACGAACTTGACGAATTTAGATTCCATGCCTACTCTAGTTCATCCCTGTACAAGGATAAAATGAAATACCTTCACGACAAGTATACTCGGGGCAAAGATTTCAAGGTGGGGGATTTGGTGCTCTTATTCAACTCTCAGCTAAGATTTTTCCCGGGAAAGCTCAAGTCAAAATGGAGCGGATCGTTTGAAGTAGTGTGTGTGACCCCGTTTGGTGCTCTTGATTTAAAGAACAAAAGTGGGGAAGTTTTTAGAGTGAATGGGTACCGGGTCAAGCATTATCTTGGAAAAATTGATGACAACCACATGGTGGCACTCGTTCATTTCAAATGATGTGATGGTAACCCACGTCGTGCCGCGACGTTAAATCAGGCGCTTCTTGGGAGGCAACCCATGTGTTTTTCTTCTTGTTTTTATTTGATTTTTATTTTTAGAGTAGGATTGATTTTTGGGCTAATTGGTTATGAGATGTTACATGTTGTGTTGATGCAGTGCAAGGATATAATGGAAAGAAGTGCCAGGTATCTAAAGTTGTTAGTACGTACCGCACTGGCGTGGACAATATGGAGACAACGTGGTAAAGGATCTAAACAACCAGGCCGAGGTGGATCTTCCCGGGGAGGGAAGCAGAAAATGATAAAACTCACTCCCCAAGTCCGGGAAAACATTAAAAAACAAGAAAAATTGTCAAGGCTGCAGACAGGGCCTGTGATCAGTCCGAGAGTGAGTACGAGCCTTCCAGGGAGATTTCCTTCGACTCAGTCCCAACACACATCCCTAGCTGGCTGGAGAGGTTTAGACTGAGAGACACACCTCCAGCATCACCCACTGCCCAAGCACCAACACATGTTTCTTCTGAGTCGTCTAAGGGCTCAGCAGCAGGTAGTGGGGAATATCCACCTCTCCCACAGCTTCATTATTCGGAGAGGATGCAGTAGGAGATGAGAAGTAAGTAGAGGGAGATGAGGAAGTAGGAGAAGGGGGTGAGCCTCAGGTTGGGGGGCATTGCTAGAACTAGAAAGCCGGAGGTTTGGCAAGATCTATTTGTTAGTGAGGTGGCGTATTATAAATTTTAGGAGTGGTGGCTGGTGAGAAACTGATCCCGGAGCGGACTTTCATTTATAAAGACCTGCTATCTCACAACCCCAACGTGAGTAGGGAATTTAGGACAAGAGTGGGATGGGAACATTTCTTAGATGAGTGTGTGGATGCTAATGAACACTTGGTCAAGGAATTCTACTACAACATCACCTACATCAAAAAGGGCTCCAAAGTGACCAAGGTTCGAAACCTGAAAGTGATATTCGACGAAAATTTAATAAATGAATACCTTGGCTTTAATGAGGAGGATAAGACCCTGTACATGGCGAAGATGGAAATGGGTGAGGAGGTCCGTCCATGGTTGGCACAATACCTGGCCATCCCAGGTACCACCCCGGACTGGTTGACTGCTGGAGTGAAGATCTTGAGACGGAGTTTGAACTTTGATGCGAGGGGGTGAGAGACCTTTGTATGTAGCCAGTTGGACCCAACGACACATGACAACTCCATCCCTCTCCACCGAGTTGTGTTAGTGGCTTCTATTATGGTGGGGTATCCTATCAATATGGGGAATGTAATGTCCCAAATTATTTCTATTGTGGATGCCGAGCATGACAGAAACTATCCGTTCCCCAGTTTCCTCACTATGTACTTCCAGGATTTGAAGGTAGAAAAGAGGCCCTTCGACATCAGAGTCAAGGCGAAGGCCCCTTTTTCCTGGTACAACATGCAGGGGATGACAATCTCAAGAGCAAGAATTTCAAGAGTTCAGTTACTGCTCCAACTAGCCAGTCTGAAGAGCCAGTTATGGTAGTGACTCCTGCTGAGCCGGTCTCTACTTCCACTGCTGCCCCTCCTGGCCCATCCACCTCAGCGGACCTGGAGATTCCATCTTCCCGAGCCTATCCCATTATTGCCCACCGATTGAGCTAGGCACTTCTGAGTGTCAATAACTGGATGCAGACTACCTCATCCAAGTTGTCCATCCCGACTACCACGGTAGAGGCTCAGTCGGCACCTCCAGCTCCACAGGTTCCACAGTCGATAGAGGATGCTCTCAAGGAGATACTTGACAACCAAAAGAAAATCCTCGACACTTAGGCAGTGCTCTCAAAGGCAGTTGATTCGCATAGCAAGGCTCTCAAAGAGCTTGCAAGGGAGCACAAGAAGATAAGGAAGACACAGGCCTCCAAGGAGTCCGTGAAGGAGCTGATAGATGATGTTGACTAACTGAAGGAAGATCACCTGCCTTTAGACTTATTGCTCCAGGACCCAGCACCAGCAGTTCATCCACAACTGGAGCAGTCACAGAGGCCTCCCAAGAGGAAGAGGATGATTCCTAGAGCTGAGCCGTCATCCAGTTAGCAGATCCACAGGAGACCTCCTCCAATCAGCCATAGGATGTACCAGCTCCAGAGCCTATCCAGGCCCAGGTCCCAGTAGCAAAGTAGCAGGCCACAGGGAACCAGTCTGAGGTTCCCGAGCACAGAGAGGACCCATGGACCACGCATGAGCCTATGCAGACAGACGGGCCATAGGGAGTTTTCTATATCCTTTTCTCTTTTTGGTGCTTTATTTAGACTAGTTGGTATTGGGGACAATGCCAGCTTTTGTTTGAGGGGGTAGGCTCTACAATTTGGATGATTGTATATATTCAACAATTTTTATGCTTTGTTGATTTTTCATCTTTGTTCTGTATATAAGTTTGATATTTTGTTACATTTATCGCACTTTTATTTTACTTTGGGTATGTATATAAAGTTATGTTATATTGTACATATTCATCCCATCTATTGTATATTCAAATCACCTCTTGTCTATATTCATTCTACTTTCCACAAACTTTTATTCTTAGCTTCTTATTTGTGATTCGTAGCTTCTTGTTTTCAATGTTTGCATTAAGCCTTTGGTTTTCTTAATGCCACGATTCTTTCCAAAGGTGGAGTGTTATGTGAACCGGGTGGCTCTTCCCAATGATGGATGGCGTGACAACCTTCTTAAGGGTTTGATTCCGTTTTTCTTTTTGTTTTTAGTAGTTAATAGTTAAGGGTACCTCAAGCAAAGCTTCACTTGGGCCTAGCACATTTGCCTTTGATCTTATGGTCAAAAATAATTTGTTGTGTTTAGAATGGTGAAAGTCTTGACCTTGAGACTCTTGTGTTGGCCGATAATCATCAAGTGGTTTTTGGGACCATTGTGAGCTTAGATCTTATCTAAGGTCATTATGGGACCCCGACTCTGTGACTTTAGCAATCCCATAGCTTGTGTGGTGAGTAATCGTATTGCAAGTCCATATCCCAAGCCACTGGTCTAGAACTTGCTCTGAATGTTTGTTGAGGTGAAATCCTTAGTAAATTTTGACTTCAGACATGATTATAGGCTCTCCTTGGTCCAAATAATAGCTTGAACACTTCCATAACCTACCAATGATAAGATCCCTAGTCAACCCTTTTGAGCCTTAGACCTTTTTACTTCAAGAACCATGATACAAGCCTATACCCGTTCTAAAAGATACCCTCTCTTGGCACCCGATCTTTTCTTTAGCACATGGAAAAAGTATAAGTTTGGGGGGAGAGACGAGGATTGCAATAAAGTGGTAAAAAGGCACAAAAATGAAGAAAAGCAAAGGCAATGAAAAAGAAAGAAAAGCAAAAAGACAAAAAGAAAGTTCAATGTGAAAAAGAATAAAAAGGGATTCAAAGAAAAGCAAAGAATGAAAGGTGTGTAAAGTTGAAAAGGGAGAAAAGGTTTGAAATGCATAAGAAAGAGTGACAACGTGTCTCTCTAACCCCTTAGAAAGAAGTGAATTGACTCAAAGAGTCAAGTGAATGGATGCCAAATGAATCAAAAGAAGTGCTTAAGGAAAGATGGAACCTACTTAGACCAAAACATTTCCTACCCTGAACCAAAAGCCTTCACAATGTCTCCACAAAAGCCCTATATGATCTTGAGTTGAATGAAGCTTACATTAGTGGATACTCACATAAGGGGCAAGCATATGGTACCTAGAGCCGGACTTGTGACTTTTTCTTGAGAGAGATGAGTGAATTTTCATTATCCTCGTTTTAAGTGCCACTATCTTAAAGGTGAGGATTGCTTAGGGAGAGTTGAGGATGTGTGATTTTGGGTTCCACAATGACCAAAGTAATGGAAAAGAGTTCTTTGATGTGTTGAGTCAATTCTTGATGCTCTTGTGTCGCACTTAATCCATGGCTTTCAAGGAGTAAAAGTTGTTAATGATTCATTTGTATTGAGGGCAATTGTTAGTCCCAATTGATGCTAGATAAAGTTACTTTAGGACAGCTGAAAATCTCTTGGATGTTCCCTTAAGGGGTGGGTCTTATTTTGTTTGTTTGAGGACAAGCAAAAGCTTAAGTTTGGAGGAGTTGATAACTAGAGATTTTGACGCATTTTATACTCCTTCTTGTTATGCTTTGATTAGAAATTCATACAAAATAGTCCTAAAAGGCTCATAAGTTGTGCTTGATTGCAAGTTTGATCAACAAAAGGACAAGATGTCAAAGATCAGCTTAAAAGGAGTGAAACTTGCACAAGTACCAAAGATAAGACAAGCTCAGGCAAAATAGGCCCAGTGTGGCCACACACCACTTTGTGTGGTCTACACTAGGAGATTCAGAGAGGTAGAATTTCAGGCATAAAGGCAATGCGGCCGCACTAGGATTTGTACGGTCCGCACTGAAGGCAATGCGGCCGCACTCGATTTAGTGCGGTCCGCAGAACACAAGATCAGAGAGATTCCATTTCCAAAGTTTCAAGCCAATACGATCCGCAGTCGATTTTGTGCGGACCGCACAAGAAGCCTCCGCAGCCGCAGTGAATCCTGTGCGGTCCGCAATGCCTGAGTCCAGAGAGTCAGATTTGAGGTCCAAAGCCCTAGTGCAGACCACAGTCCATTTTGTGCGGTCGCACTAACCCCGCATGGGCATTTTTGTCTAGAATTGTCAGCTTAGTATAAATAGCTTCTTTTCCATTTTTAGGTCAATCAGATATTGTAATTAAGCAGCTGCGCTCGTGGGTTCGAGATTCTTAGCTATTTTGGGCACTTTTAGCTACTTTTAATCATTGAATCTTTGTGTTTAACTTAGTGATTAATTAATATGAGTTTATCTTCATCTATTTCTTATTTTTCTTCTTCAATTATGAGTAGCTAGACCCATAGCTAGGGTTGTGGCTCAATCCTAGTGTGGGTAATTGATGGGTCTTGTAATTTAGGGCTAAATTGTCTATGGGTGTTTGATATTTGGGTCAATTTCATGGTTAATTGCTGAATTAGTGATTGCAAACACTAGTTTGTGTTTAGTTGACTAGGGCTCTTCTTGAAAAAGAGAGCTTAAGTCTTTGAAATTGATCCAACAAGGAATTGGGGCGTACTCAAGAGATTGATAACCCCAATTAAAGGGTTAAACCTTGAGAGAGTAATACCCGATTGAACCCTAGTTGCTTGTGCAAATTTTCATACCCAATTGGTCTTGAGAAAGTCAATTCGGGCAAAATCACTCAAACCACCGAGAGTTGTAGAGTGGGTGAAATCGTGCAACGATTATATCATACTCCCCAAATATGTCAAACGTGTCTTAGACTCAAGTACCCGTCAATTCACCACCTAGGCGGAAGTCACTACCCTAGTGCCTTTTTAAACCTATTTGAACAACTCGTAGCATTATAACTCTTAGCATAATTTAGTTGCAATTACCATTTATAGTTTGATAATAGTAGAAGTAAACAAAAACTCCAAAAATGAATAGAAGTGTAATTAAGAATACATACGCAATCCTAAACTAGATAGATACTCGATTTCAATTCTATCTCTCTGTGGATATTGATCCCGACCCAAATCGGGTAAAGGCTTCTCTGACCCTCTCTTGCTACTTAATTAGTAGTGCGGAGTAGGCCAATATCAGTTGGCTAGGGGATAATAATACGACCACTAACACTTAATTTATTAACTACCAGCTACTAGTAAAAAAATAGAAGGATACTAGGTTCAAAAATTATAACTTTGAGAAAGAACAAAGGCAAAGAAAACCCAAAGAGGTTATTGCTAACTACGAGAAAGCATTAAAACATGAACTAAAAGCAGCACCTAGAATTCTAAATGCCCTCTCCCAAACAAAAAATTTGTATTGCCCTCAATGCAATCAAAATAAGATTAAGGAAAAGGTAAAGAGAACTCCCTCAATCCAAGTGTGGCGGTATCACCAACAATTATGGTGGGTACTCAAACTTTCCTCCATTTATCACCAACAAATTCAGCTCTCTTCTTCAAATACCCAGCCCCCTCAAATTATAACACCAAAATATATCAAAGTAACAGATAAAAGTCATGCTAATTTACTAAATAAAAAAAGAAACAATAAATAATTAAAGTAGACAACTTCGGTTGCCTCTCAAGAAGTGCCTTATTTAACATCGAGGCATGACGCAACAACAACCAACTTCACAATTCCATTGGGGTTCCCCCAAACTCAATTCCTGGCGCTAATATTTCTCTATCAGTTTTACCAAAATAGTATCGAAGCCTTTGCCCATTTACTTTGAATATTCTCATACCATCTTCAGATTCCAAATTCACGGCATCAAATGGACCTATATTAACAACTTTGAATGGTCTACACCATTTCAATTTAAGTTTTCCCCCCAACAATTCGAACCTTGAATTGTAAAGAAGAACCATATCCCCCGAGTAAAATACTTTCTTCTTGATTTTCTTGTGGTAGAGGTATTTATTCCTCCGCTTATACAATGATGCCTTCTCATAGGATAAGAACCACAACTTGTCAATGGGGTAATTATTTGAATTTAGGAGAACTGTACTTAAGGATTCATCATGGCACATTTCTTGCATATCCTCATCTACCATTTCATCTACTATATCAATCACAGAGATCACTCCATAGTCATGTGATTGCTTCATTAACTTCTAGATATGGAAGATTTCTTCATCATCGTTTAAGAGAAATTTTAGTTCTCCCGCTTCCACATCATAAATGGCCCGCCCCGTAATAAGAAATGGTCTACCAAGTATGATGGAGACCTCTATATCCACTTCACAGTCCAATATCACAAAGTCGACTGAAAGTAGAAATGACCCACTTTGACATGAATGTTATCAATGACTCCCAATGGCTTTCTCAAAGTTCGATCCACCATAAGAAGCTTCATAGAAGTAGGCCTTGGATCACCCAAACCTAATTTCTTGAACACATTATAAGGTATTATATTAATACTTGCCCCCAATTCACACAATGCTTTGGATAATATAAGGGATAGGGAATGCCCGTGGATCCTTCATCTTTTTCACTTCGGCATGTGAAATGAGCATTGCACTGATGTGTCACTTTGACTGTATCAAAGTTGACTTTTTTCTTCTTGGTGACCAAGTCTTTCATGAACTTGTAATACCCTGGCCTTTTCTCTAGTGCCTCCATAAAAGGCATAATAACAGTGATTTGGTTCAACATGTCATAGAATTTCTACAAATATCCCTCTTTCTATTATTTGAAAACCTCTGTAGATAAGGAAGAGGTGGCCTAGGTAGCTGCTCATAGGACTTAGGAGCTTCATTAGTTGCTTCTTTGATTAATTCATTTCCTTTGGAAGGTATTTCAATCACATCTTAAGGAGAACTAGGTATTTGTTGCATCTCTTCAACCACATTTGGCTCTACTACTAGTACATCGACGTTAGGAGGGTCACCAACTCTAGGACGTGTAGCCTCCTCTTCATCATTATCTTCAATCAAAATGGTTCTTCCTTTAAGAACTTTACCACTCCTCGTGGTAATTGCAAAGACGTGGCCTATACCTTCATTGCCTTTTGGATTTGCAACAGTATCACTTGGTAATGCTCCACGTGCCCTCATGTTTAGTTAAGATGAAATCTATCTCAATAGTGTCTCAATTTTCTTGATTGACGCTGTATGATAACTGACCACTTGATTAATTTCTCTCTTTTCTTTATCGGACTAGTTTTTAATAATTCTCTCCATCATACCTCTTAGCACGGGATAACCAAAAGATTTTCCTTGATTGTTGTAGGGCCTTTGATGGTTGTAGTTTTGAGATGTCACTCCATTTCGATTTCCTTGATTATTGCCTTTCCAGCCTTGATTGCCTTGTTCAATCAATTTGAACTACCTCCTTGCCATTGGTTTTCATTTCTATATTGCCCTAGGTTGTTAGCCCTTTATTGACCTCCTTGATAGTTACTTACACATTGAGCTTCCTTATTTTGCACTTGGTAATATTTATCTTGAAAGTCACCATCTTGATTTGATCCTTGGGCAAAATAAATGCCTTCTTGATGCTGAAATTGGTTACCAATGATTTTTGATTAAATTTTGAACCTTGAACATTGTCCATAGCATTAACTTTCCTTGCCATTTGGTTCTTGGCTAGAAACTTCAAGGTTGTTGTCAATTCTACAATTTGTTCTCCTTGAGCTTCCATTTGCTTAGTCAAGTTTACCATAGAAGGATCCCCTTGGGGCATATTGGCTCTAGATTGCCAAGCAGCTGATGTGTCATCCATTTCATCCTATATGTTTTCAGCTTCTTGATACGTCTTGTTCATTATATTTCCCCCAGCCAATTGGTTTACATAGGTCTAATTAGTGGTATTAAGAACTCGGTAGAATGATTGTAGAAGCATGTTGTCAATCATATCATTGTTTGGACATTACTTAACCATTCCACAATACCTCTCCCATATTTCATGTAATTCCTCTATGGGATGTTGTCTAAATCCCAAAATTTCATCTCTCAATATGGCTATTCTCCCCGGTGGGAAATATTTGCCCAAGAACTTCTTCACAAGTTCGTCCCATGAGTGAATTGAGTGATTTTTCAATCTCTCCAACCAATATAATTTTTTCTCTCTCAATAAGAACGGAAATAACCTCAATTGTACTACTTCATCTGAGACATTTGGTTGCTTGTTCATTTGGCACATATCGATGAAGTGTTTTAGATGTTTGTTGGCATTTTGACTAGGGTCTCATGTGAAATATCTTCTATTTTGAATCATGCTAATCATCATACTAGTGATTGTGACGGTACCTCCTCTCCTTGGTGGTACAACAACACTAGCATATCTTCGTTTTCGCACCACTTTTGGTGGATCTTGTTATGCTCTAGGTGCTTGTGGAACTTGTTGTTGAAGTGTTGGAACTTGTTCATTCCGTTGGTTTCAATTTGTTGCTCGGCATGCACGGGGTACTTCCTTGATAGGACCTAAAGGCAGAGGGCCAATATCTTTTTCCATCATCACACTCTACACCAAAAGAAAACAGATCAATGGTCGATTGCAATAATAAATCCAGCAAGGTTGGGGTCGGTCCCACGAGGAGTATGATATGTGTTAGAATGTCAAAGAGTGTGTGAATTCAATGAACATAAAGTAATCTTCGAATAAAAGATTGATTTTCTAATATTACTTCTAAAATTGTGACGAAGTTTAATCAAACACTTAATATGCAAAAATAATTAGAGAGTAGTAATCAATGAGAGAAAGCACTAAGATTGCTCATCCTTCATGAATGCAATGCTATGCTATGGGTATAGATGTATTCGGTTCAAATTAATCAAACATGTGTTATGACAACAATATTAATAATACTAACTTAGTATTTTCCAACACTAAGAGGATTTTACTCACTAAAACCTTTCCAAGCTATTTAGAGCTCTATGCAATACAATTATGTTCCCAATTGAGATGAGGTTAATTCCTTAATCTACCAAATTCCTTACTAATTGTTTTATACCTAAACTCGGTTCCAATCTAGTGTTTGCAACCACCAAATTATATAAGAAAGCATGAAGCAGTTAGATGATACGATATTTACTTAAAGACGAATCTATATTAATAACCCATAGTCATAACATAACTCCAGATTCACAACCCTAGCTAATGATTTTAGCTAGACACGACAATACAAGAAACAATCAAATTATCCTTTAATCATGTTATTGATATTAATAGAGAAGAAGAAGATTGAGAAATTGTGATGTCACTTTTTAACCCTTAGGAAAACTTATAGCCGCTCGTACAATATTCCTCTGTATCAAAAGTTCTCAAAAAAGACCTAAAAATTTCTATTTCTACTCTTCTAAAAATCTGACAAAATTACCCTCTTCGGGTCTTGCATGGCCTAATACTCTATTTCTTCAGCTCTCATTGCGTGGCCCACGCAGGATGTGTGGCCTCTTCCAAAAAATAAACTTTCAGCCTCCTAGTTCTCCAAATACATGGGTGACTTGCGTGGCCGTCGTAGGATGTACTTTTGCTTCTTTAACTTTCTTCTTCAATTTTTGCCTGAATTTGATGGTTTTTTTGCGGGTATTTGATGATTTTCATTCTCTTAATTCTCACCCAACTCCATGACCTGCAGTTATATCATTTAAAACATAATTAGTCTATTAATCCTATAAACCGGGGCATAACTCTATTAAAAGGCATAAGAGAAGTTGAGAAAAATACAAACTTATTATATATATGTTTATCCAAGTTGCAGCTAAGTCGTTGAAGCAAGAACTTGTGAGATATCTATCGAAATGCTTGTTAGTAATGTTGTTGATTGGTGGACTATTTGAGAGGATTAATATGATTATTACTGATGTTGTTTGGGATATTTTGCGATTGTTGTAACCTGTGGAAGTCCCTATTTTATCATAAAATAGGTTGTGATCGATATATAATAGTTACGACGCTTAAATGATAACAATAGTATTATTTCTCTTATTATAGACTAATGAGACATGCCATTTTCATAGCTTGAAGTTGGCCAGTATATACAAGGTATGTGAGGCTATCTCTTTCTTTCTTTTCTACGGCTCCGACTGTACGTAACATAAATGAATGAGCTTCCAAATCTACTCCACTCTTAGAAGCTAGTAGTACTTACATTGTTTCCTTTATAATGCAAATATATTGATGTTGATATTGCTTCTCTTATTCTTATGTCTCAAATGTTTTTAGTATTTCTTGTATTCCTATAAGATTCATAATGATGAGTTAGCTCTAATAACATATACGAAGTTTACTGACCTTACATCACTACGGAAGGTTTAGAATATGATTTCATGAGTCCAGTATGTATTATATATAAGTACTGAGTATGTAAGGCATGAAAGAATAAGTAAGAATAAATAAGAACAATACATACATATATACACACACACATTTAAAAATATACGTCTTTATGGGCAACATCACCATATCGTATCCGACCATGTGGAGCTTGGTAAAACCCAAAGTATTAGTGGTTGCATAATAGGTTCTGTACTCGTCCGACTATAGCACGACTCTCTAGAGTAAAATAAATAGTCGGACGAGTACAGAACCTATTATGCAACCACTAATACTTTGGGTTTTACCAAGCTCCACATGGTCGGGTACGATATGGTGATGTTGCCCATAAAGACGTATATTTTTAAATGTGTGTGTGTATATATGTATGTATTGTTCTTATTTATTCTTACTTATTCTTTCATGCCTTACATACTCAGTACTTTATTTGTACTAACATCTCTTTTATTTATGGAAGTTGCATGTCATGCTGCTGGTCTGGATAGATAGGTTGATGGTCCTCCCAATAGGCTACCAATTCAACAGGAAGTGTTATTGCACTCTAATTGTCTTGGAGTTGCCTTTCAAGTCAGTATACTTATGTACATATGTTTATATTATGGTGGGGGAATGTCCTGACCTTTATGATATTTATGTACTCCTAGAGGCTTGTAGAGAGATATCATGTATATGGATATGTGTATGGCCTTGTTGGCCTATGTTTTGATTTTCAAATGATCGTGTCGGCCTTATAGGACCGTATGTCACATGTATAAGTTTGTATATCATGTTAGGTCATCCTATATCGAGTATTCCCTTATGTTTTATTCTTCTTATCTCATGACAAACTTTTTTTCCATTTACCTATGATAGTATGATAAGAAAGATTATGTTTGTACTCTATTGAATAAGGCACCGGGTGCCCGTCGTGGACCTACAATTTGGGTCCTGACAAACTTGATATCAGAGCAGGTATGTCCAAGGGATGTCTACAAGTTGGGTCTAGTAGAGTCTTATTTATAGGTGTGTTTCACGCCACTCTTATAAACAGGAAGTTGCGGGACATTTAGGATGGTTACCTTCGTTTCATGTTCTAGATCGTTCGAAAGAGCTGAATTGTAGGGAATCAAGTCTAATGTAAGCGTTGATGTAGGTTGTACAAAGATTTCATTACCCAGAAGAGTTTCGGCTAGTCGGGATGTTAAGGAAGGATTGGATGGGGTATGAGACATACGCCCTCTATTGATACAAATTATCCTGAGGATCTAGGTAAGTCATTCCTTTAGATAGCCCCGATTTAACTAGTACTAGAAGAGCTAATAGAGGCTCCAAAATCATTAGCTCTACGAGTTCCACCACCGGCTTCATCTGATCGGCATGTGGGAAAAATAGTGCAGGTATTGACACAATTGGTAATATCTTAGGATTGGCGTCACAGGAGGGTCCTTGATAGTAGTAAGGTCCATGAAGGGTCAGGAAATTCTCAACCTAAGGAGTTGAGAGAGCGAGATCCGTCTATATTTTCAAGAGATGTTTCTGATGAACCTATGGGATGGACTAAGAAGTCCAGAATAATTGATGATTATAGAAGATTACCGCGTGGTGGTAGGTTGAAGCAGACCGGGTTAGTACAGGTAGAGTAAAGTTACCTCGACTATTGTGTCATCAGTGCGATCAGGCGTATACCGACCAATGTCATGTAAGAACAAGTGTTTGTTTTTGGTGTGGAAGTAAGAGCCACAAGACCCGGGCATGTCCAATGCTTAAGCATAAAGACCAAGATAAGGGTGGAGATGGAGCGTCGGCTCCAGAGATTACTTTCTGAGTACAAAGACACGGCCCAAATTTTTTCTATAATGTTCATGCTGACTCGTAGAATGTTACCAGACAGTGTAAGGAAGCTCAAATGGATAGTTTCTAACCCTTATGGATAAATCGTTATATATGCATATGTAGTAACGATAGACAATAAGCACAACATCCAAAAATTATCATAGGGGAGGTTGTACAGCTTATGTGGTTATCAGATGAGTAAAGTAATATCAGACGACTAAAGAATGAGGCCAGTTAGAGTATAGAAGTCTAGAATCAAGGATGTTTTGTTGAAATTACTTCGAAGGAGACGGAAAGTGGAATGTTTTGAACGGTTTTGTATGAACCAAAACGAGCAATATGAGTGAATAGAGAATACTATTCAGGGTCGTAAGTTAAAGTATGGAAGTACAATAAGATCCGTAGGCAAGTGATCTCTAAGGTTATAAAGCAGTAGGGGCCATGTTTTCATAAAAGTAGATTTGTAATTTTAACGAGGATTATCGGGAGGTCAACTTAACCATATAGATGTGAGGTGCCGATACTAGAGGATGTCTTAGGATGAACTAGAACTAAGATACCAATTAGAGATTCAAAGGACCCTCATACTATCTAGCATTGTAGTGATAGAAAGAGTGAATAAGCAATAGGAGGATTAGTACAAGAAGACCCTTGAAAGAAATTTTATAAAGATATCATTGACAAGCCATTTGAACTAAAGATAAACTCATCAAAATAATTAATACTAGCAAGATTGTATGACTCGCTACGTATATTGACCCCTATAAAATGTCTCAGGGGAAGAAAGGTTACCCATAGGTCCATGTTGCTACCAGGAATACAAACCTACGGAAGGCAGAAAGATGAGTAGGACTTCAACCGTGAAACATTGAACTATTTTCCTAAGGGGGAGATGACGTGGTAAAGCACTAAGTCGGGAGCACCAGTGTTTAACAATGAAAAGATAAGAGGATTAGGATATAAAGGAGTATAAGCAACTTTAAAGTGATGAGCGGGTACAAACCATATGTAAAAGAGATGATATTAGTTAATAAGTAGCCGGTTAGTATAGTCAAAAACTCTATGCATGGGAATGTTAATCTAAAAGAGTGTGTTAAAGTTGGAAGATATGACTCCAAAGGAAATTTCTTAGATTGAAAGGACAAGAAAGAACAATCATAAGGAGTTAGAAAGGGTATCATGTAATATGACTCTTGAAATTAAAGATAGACCATAGTGATATCTAAATGTTGCAACCGTAAGAGATAGTCGATATGATGGCAATAACAAAGGAGTTCATACAATATTTCAAGGAAAAACCTAAAAAACAGAAACCATCAAATTGGAAACAATAAATCTCACATCAAGGATAAAATTTAGGATAGACAATAAGGAAAGTACGAAGTAGGAAGAAGCAGTATGAAGGTAGGTTGTTTCACAATGTCAGTATCTTCTATAAATATAAACCTAAACAACAAAGAAATACATCAAATGTATATGGTAACAAGAAGATGAGAATCAATAGATGACATCCATAACTAAATGTACGAGGGATTCAGAATAGGTGGGAATTAGATCAGAGTTGCAAATAAGGAATATCATAATATAAGCCTAATAAGAAGCCGTTGACAAATAAGGGCAATGGGAAAAATGAGGAATAAAGAACCATAGTGGTATACATGTTTCATATAAGACACCTTAGGACTAGAATAAAAAGTGCAGAACTATAGTCTACAACCATGACCATTTCTCGATTTTTGGCATTTTAGAGCCAAAAAATAGGAATTCGTGATATTCAAATATTCATGTACTATAGTCTACACTATTTGAATGAATTCAGGTGGTCGGCCCCGAATCTACTAAAATTTTACGGGCCTATAAAAAATGACCTAATGAACAATAGTTATCGCTTTTCCATGACAGTTCCTTACTTTTTGGTGATAGAGACATAAAATAGGAATTCATGACGATTCATAGATTTTCGTATGTTATAGTCCATGCCATCTGCATGAATTCGGGTGAACAACCCCAAATCTCCTAAAATTTTGCGGGCGCATAAAAAATGATCTAATGAACAATAGTCATTTCTTCGCCATAAACGTTCCTCATTTTTTGGCATTTTAAGACCATAAAGTAGGAATTCAGGATGATTCTCTCATTTTCATGTACTATAGTCCACGCCATCTACATAAATTCGGTCCACTGGACATGTATCACCAAAAGTTTTGCGGGACTATAATAATGATCTAATGAACAATATTCATCATTTTCTTATGATTGTTCCTCATTTTTTTGGCTTTTTAGGGCCAGATTTTTAGGTGCTATAGTCTACGCAATCTGCATGAATTCGGGCGGCCAGCTCCAAATCTCTTAAAATTTTGCAGTCCTATCAAAATAATCTAATGAACAATAATCATTGTTTCTTCATGATCGTTCTCATTTTTGACATTTTTAGGCAATAAAACAAGAATTCGAGATAATGCTCACTTTTTTTTTTGCGATAGTCCATGCTATATGTATGAATTCAGGCGACCGACCCGGAATCTCTATAAATTTTACGAGCCCATGACCTAGTGAACAATAGTTTCACTTCTTCATGACTAGGGCCATAAAATAAGAGTTCAGGACAATTTTCATATTTTCACGTGCTATAGTGTAACGACCTGACTGGTCGTTTTGAGCTTTTGCACTTTGCTCACCAGTTTTCGGGCATGACTAGCCACATATTATGCACTGTGACTTATTTAAGTCATTGGTTTTTGTTTTCAGATTAATCAGAATAGACATGGAAGGATGATTCTCAGCTGGAAGCTTTAAATTTGAAAGGTTTGACTCAATCTTGACTTTTTAGCTTTTGATCACAGATTTAGATTTTTATGATTTGGTTAGCTCCGTTAGGTGATTTGGGACTTAGGAGCGTGATCAGAATGTAATTTGGAGGTCCGCAGTAGATTTAGGCTTGAATTGGCGAAATTGGATCTTTGGCATTCTCCGGTTGATAGGTGAGATTTTGACATAGTGGTCAGAATGGGATTCCGGAAGTTGCAGTAGTTTCATTATGTCATGTGAGATGTGTGTGCAAAATTTTAGGTTATTCGGAGGTGGTTTGGTTCGGGTTTTTATCGAAAGCGTAAGTTAGAAGATTTTAAAATTCTTATGCTTGAATCCGATGCAAATTTGATATTTTGATATTGTTTTGAGTGTTTCAAAGGTTGGAATAAGTTTTAATGATGTTATGAGACATGTTGGGATGTTTGGTTGAGGTCCCGAGGGCCTCAGGTGAGTTTCGGATAGGTTTGAGTTGTGTTGCGCTCATTTTTCTTATGTTTTGACGTCATTTCTTGATATAATAGTGAACAAATGATCCCCAATTTCTTTTTCGATTGAAGCATTAGATCCATATTATAATTATGGACCCGTAGAAAAAAGAATCGTCAAATTTGGACATCGTATGAAGATTTTATGGTCATTTTACTAAGAATTAGGTTGCTTGATTTTTTTTAGTTTAATTACGAAATTACCACTGACGGCGTATTTAAAAATCTGCACTATTTGCAAAGATTAAAACCTATATGTCTCATTCATTATAAGGTCAAATTGAGTGATTCACAAACCTAATTTGACTAGAATTTCACAAGAAATCCATTGGAGGAATAAAATACGAGTTTCAGAATCGTTTGGAACAAGAAACGAGGCAAAATAACTGGCAGAAAAATATATAAAACTAGGGTTTGTTCATTCAGTCATATTTTGAGTTGGGGAGCTCGGATTTGGGTGATTTTGGAGGCGATTTTCACCATATAGATTGGGGTAGGTACTTTTTACTCGATTTTGGTTATATTTCATGAATCCATCTTCGTTTTTGGGATTTGATTGATGATTTCGAAATAAAATTGAGGGAGTTAGGACTTGAGATTATGAGACATTCTAGGGATAATTTGAGGGGTCAAACGAACTACGAATTTTGATTTGTTTATATGTACGGACTCGTGAGATGATGAAGAACATTTTGGCATAAACTTTATCGAGTTCCAGGATGTGGGCCCGGGGTCAGGTTTTGACTGAATTCGGGTTTTGTGCTTAAAATCAATATTTTTCAATTGGAATTCATTTGTTTAGGATAATTTGATGATAAAAAACTGAATTTGATAGATTTGGATTACTCGGAAGTTGGGTCGAGAGGCAAGCGTGTTGCAGAGTAGCTTTTCAGGTTAGTTCGAGGTGAGTAATGATTTTAAATGTTGTTTTGAAGGTATGAAACCCCGGATTGCACAACATCATGCTATATTGTGGTGAAACACATGCTAGATGACGAGCGTCGGGTCGTGCACCATTGGGGATTGTGACTTAGTCCATGCCGAATGACTATTTTTCTGTATAATGGGCAGCTAATTGTTTGATATTATTATATTTTGGGCTAAATGCCATATTTGGGCTTTGTGCCAACTGTTTGAACCCATAGGGGATTGTTAATGATATTTTCTTCACTGTTTGATTTCATACTTGTGCTCTGTCATGCTATATTTTCACTATTTTAAAATCTCAGCTATGTTATTCTGTTTTAAACACATTAATTAATATTTTCAAAGATATTTGAGCTGAGCTTCATATTTTACTAATGCCCGAGGGGCTTATGAGATTCTGACTGAGTAAGGCCGAGAGCCTGTATTATGAGGATACTTTTGGGTTGGGTTGCACGCAACAGCAGTGATATACTGATTATGATAATGAGGCCGAGGGCCTGAGATTGTACGCCACGAGGTGTCTTGATATTGAATGAGGACGAGAGCCTGTTTATGATGCCACGAGATGGGTTGATATTGCGCTTGGGCTGTAAGGGGCCCCTCCAGGAGTCTGCACACCCCCAGTGAGCGCGGGTACCCATTGTGATGTGAGATATAGCCCGAGGGGCTGGTATGGTTCTGAGATATAGCCCGAGGGACTGGTATTATTCTGAGATATTGCCCAAAGGGCGGATTTATTGACATTGTGCTCGAGAGGCGAACCTTTATGTATTTATCTTTCTTATTTACCTGTCATGTGCATGTTTAATTATATGTAATTGTGCCCGAGGGGCGGATTTTCTATGCTTATCTGTTCTAATTGCTTGTATTCAATTTCTTAACTGTTGAAAAGCCATCTTTGAAGAAGTTTAAACTGAGTTAAGGTGCTTAAGAGATTTCACAGCTTCATCGTTTTCTTACTGGTTTTGTACTGCTTCTATACATCATGTTGATTTACTCTTCGTGATTTCTTATCACTCCGTCTTCAATTATTTTTATTACTCACTAAGTTGGAAGTACTTACTTTACTCCCTGCACCTTGTGTGCAGATTTAGGTATTTCTGAACCCGGTAGCGAGTATTGGTTGCTTAGAGGTAGAGTCATCGGAGTTTAGCAAGGTAGCTGCCCGACATTCACAGCACTGCTTTTCTCCCTCTCGATTTCATTAGACAGTATTTAGTACATTTTAAACTCTTGTTGTATTCAGACCTTAGTAGATGCTCATGACTAGTGACACCCCAGTATCGGGCTGTGTTGGGTTTTTTTTCCCCGTAAATTATACTGTTAACTGCTTATTTTTGAGATTTTATCATGTTTACGACTTAATACTTATTATTTTATTGCTTAAGATTGGAATGGGAATGTGTCGACTGGCCTTGTCTTCACGAGAGGCACCATCACGACCGGGTCCGGGTCCGGGTTTAGGGTCGTGACAAATTGGTATCAGAGCCTAGGTTACATAGGTCTCACGAGTCATGAGCAAGTTTTGTAGAGTCTCGCGGATCGGTATGGAGACTCTGTGCTTATCCTTGGGAGGCTGCAGAACCGTTAGGAAAAACTACATATTCTTGAACTCTTATCGTGCGTCCTTGATTCAGCTTGAAAAGTAACTATTTTAATTCCTTCCATGCATTCGTATGCACGCATGAACGCTCAGTATTAGATGTGCATCGATTGCTTTTGATTTCCTAATCGAGGGGCGAGATGTGATCTTTATGTGTTTGACGTTGGGCCAGTCTGGAGGACATGAGCCTGGATTTTTACCTATAGCTTGAGCACCGAGGTGCTGATTATGTGAGCAGTGTTTTTGAACTTATATATTCGGTAGTGCCCCTATTAATAGAAGTGATGGCTGGATAGTTACGTGATGAGTGTGATGTGACTATGAGATGTATTCATATGATTTAGAAACGACGAGAAAGGTCTGTTGGAAGATAGAAGAACTATTAGGTGCTTGATTTCCATCGTGATTCGAGGTATAGCCTCGAGTTATAGGTGTGTGAAGAACCTTTTCATATTTCGTAATTGGTAGTGAAGTAAATTTCATGTTGCGGTATGATTTTAGAGTTAGGAAGATCAAGCGACTGCGTAATGTTTATGAAGGTGGAAGGTGTAGACATGTGACAGAAGGTATACAGAATTGTTAGTTTGAGGCAAAATAGGTGGGTTATCTCATGCGGAGTGTTCTGAAGTTGTGTGATCCTTATGTTGTATGTTAGGAGATCTCATTTACAAGTGAAATATACGTGTTGAAATTTAAATTTTGGGTCGCTCTAGAGAGTGGATTCAACTGTTACGAGGGTGAATGCGAGATTTGCAGAATATTTAAAGTACTAGATGGTCGGTGTTTCACGAGTTTATTAAGGATCGAGTTTAATCTCACTATGGTATTATGGCAGTAATAGAGTATATGTATGAACAATTATTGTGTGTGTTTTGATCTATGGCTTCGAGCCAAGTGGGGGAGTCTTCTATTAATTATATTGACTGCACGATTATGTGCTATGTTGGTTCCAGTTGAAACGCACGGGAGAATCAGTTATAGCTTACGGAGATTGAGACCGAGGATGGCTCGAGTAAGGGAAATTTTGGACAAAGGTTATAGTATGCTTCATAGGTGTGTGAGAATCACGGAATATCTTGAGTTTTTGTTGGTAAAGGATGATCGGTCCATAAAATAAGAAGTTGCTTGGTTGCATTAAAGTAAGGCTACACTCTACATTGTCGGAGTGCTAATGAGGCACATGTTGTTCGGTCCGTTTAATCAGGCTAATTGCAGTTTGAGTAGAGTGAATGACTCTCGAGAATAGTTCTAATGTGTTCAAGATTGTACATGTAATAATTAGAAAATTTTCAAATGCATGATTTGGCTAGGAACTGAGGTTTACACTGGAGGGTGTCAAGACTTATGTAATTTCTATATCAATTATGGGATTCTATACATCAATATTAGGAAGATAATGGCTTCAGATTCGCAGGAAGTATTTTCAGGGTAGGTATTTTGAATGTGGTGTTTTTGGGAACATTTAAAAGAGTATTCAGCGGGTTGTGAGCCTTAGACTGTATGGTATTATGATTCGGTCTCGTGTGGTGAGTCTGGGTTGAGGAATTGTGATGCTATAGCAAGAATGAGTATCAAGTTGAAGGTGAAATCAGAGGAACTCGGATAGATGGGATCGGATATGGCGATTCATGTACTATATGAAGTTGGAGACTGGGAGTTCTCATAAACAGGTTATGTTATGGTTATGGGTCGCGTGTATTGGCATTTTGTAGTGACTATCGGGGTTTGGAGACTCGAGTGGATCTTTTGCTGCTTGGTACGTTAGATTATGATGTAATATTGGGTATAGACTGGTTGTCTCCGTGTCGTGTTATTCTGGACTATGACGATAAGGCGGCGATGTTGGCTATGCCACGAATTGAGTGGCGAGGTTCGACGGATTATGTTTCCAATAGGGTGGTGTCATTTTTTTTAGAGACCTAGCGAATGGCTTGGAAGGGTTGTGTTTCCTATTTGACTTTCGTGGTGATGTCAGTGCTGAGATAGACTTATATGGATGTGTGTTCCACATCGAGATGGCCTTGTTTACGTTGAGTTGCTATTGATGAGGAATGTGTTGACTCGGTTGTTGTTGAGCTATTAGTGTTCTGAGGTAATGTATGAATTACTCTCTTGTGTTGCCGGGCGTTATGATTTGTTGGTCATGGGCACACATGGTGCGGTTTTATTGAGGTCTCTCAGTGGAATTCGAGCGGGGAGAGCATTGGGTATTGCTCGGTGGATGGCGTATCGGTTATGTCCTTTTGAATTTGCATGATGTTATGTATCTGCTTCGCCGTGGTTATGATGATTTGCTTTGGTTCTAGGCATCAATTGCGCGTGGTCGTCAATTTTGAGCAGAGTGATTTGTGGTGTTTCATGTGGACCAGTGTTTGGATAGGGTCACGCATTCCAGCAAGTTATGTGGAGGTATGACCTTTCGGATTAGATTCGAGAATTATGTTTCGATGATGTGTGACGGGTTCTCAGCCTTGTGTTGTGGTGGGACTGATGAGCTTGCGGTACATCTCTTTCATTTGAGTCATTTTCATGATTTGAGTACGTTCAGATTGTTGCTTATTTTTGTGCGGATTTCACGAGTTGTGGCTTTAGATAGTATTGATGTGTCATGTCACCAGAGTTGTTGTGTTGGATTAGATGAGATCGTTGAGATCTAGAATGAATAGAAATAGATTCGATTTCAGCATGTTGGAAGGATAATATCGAGGTTCGGCTCAGAAATTTGCTATAGTCTTTTCTAAAGGAGAAGTGACTTCATGAATGGTTGATCTGAGAAATGGTTATGGTTTACTGCGAGTTTCATTTATCATTGGCAGTATATGGAAGTGTTGGAATGAGACTTTAAATGATAAGAGGTTTCCTATCGGTATTCGGTTGTTATGTACAACTGTTGTGATTAGAAGTTATCGCTACCAGTGTCTGAGTTATGTGGTATATCATGTAATTGCACCTGAGGTTGCAGGTATGGGTTATTACAGTTGGTTCAGACTTATTCAGAGTATGGATGTGAGATTTTGATCTTGTAGATGATTTCAGGAGTGGAAATGTGGTTCTAAGGTTTACGGGCTAGGTTGGATTCTGAAATTTCAGTTACATTGTGTCATCGGACCTATATGAGATAGGGTGACGTGGGATCATCCCCGAGTATGTGCATGGTAAGGTTATTCAACGATTGGTTGGCTTTTGGAACCACTCTGGCACGTTCGAGGACGAACGTATGTTTAAGTGAGGGAGGATGTAACGACCCGACCAGTCGTTTTGAGCTTTTGCACTTTGCTCGCCAGTTCTCGGGTATAACTAGCCACGTATTATGCACTATGACTTATGTAAGTCATCGGTTTTGGTTTTTAGGTTAATCGGAATAGACATGGAAGGATGATTATCAGCTGGAAGCTTTAATTTTGAAAGGTTTGACTCAATCTTGACTTTTTAGTATTTGATCACATATTTAGATTTTTATGATTTGGTTAGCTCTATTAGGTGATTTGGGACTTAGGAGCATGATCGGAATGTAATTTGGAGGTCCGCAGTAGATTTAGGCTTGAATTGGCGAAATTGGATCTTTGGCATTCTTCGGTTGATAGGTGAGATTTTGACATAGTGGTAGGAATGGGATTCCGGAAGTTGCAATAGTTTCGTTGTGCTATTTGGGATGTGTGTACAAAATTAGGTCATTCAGACGTGGTTTGGTTGAGTTTTTTTTATCAAAAGCGTAAGTTACAAGATTTTGAATTTCTTAGACTTGAATCCGATGCAAATTTGGTATTTTGATGTTGTTTTGAATGTTTTGAAGGTTGGAACAAGTTTGAATGATGTTATGAGACATGTTGGCATGTTTGGTTGAGGTCCCAAGGGCCTCAGGTGAGTTTCGCATAGGTTTGGGTTGTGTTGCGCTCCTTTTTCTTATGTTTCGACGTCGTTTCTTCAAGTATAAATGATATCATATTGAACAAATGAGCCCCAATTTCTTTTTTGATTGAAGCATTAGATTCGCATCATAATTACGGACCCGTAGCAAAAATAATCATCAAAAGTGAACATCGTATGAAGATTTTATGGTCATTTTACTAAGAATTAGGTTGCCAGATTTTTTTCAATTTAATTACGAAATTGCCACTGACGGTGTATTTAAAAATCTACACTATTTCCAAAGATTTAAACTTATATATCTCATTCATTATAAAGTCAAATTAAGTAATTCAAAAGCCTAACTTGACTAGAATTTTACAAGGAATCCATTGGAGGAATAAAATATGAGTTTCAGAATCATTTGGAATAAGAAACGAGGCAGAATAGCTGACAGAAAAATATATAAAATTAGGGTTTGTTCATTCAGTCATATTTTGAGTTGGGGAGCTCGGATTTGGGCGATTTTGGAGGTGATTTTCACCATATTGATTGGGTTAAGTATTCTCTACTCGATGTTAGTTATATTTCATGAATCCATCTTCATTTTTGGGATTTGATTGATGATTTCAAAGTGAAATTGAGGGAGTTAGGGCTTGAGATTATGAGCCCTTCTAGGGATGATTTGAGGGGTCAAACGAACTCCGATTTTTGAGTGCTTTATATGTACGGACTCGTGAGATGATGAAGAATTTTTTGGTATAACAATTTTTTGGTATGCAGGCCTGGGAGTCAGGTTTTGACTGATTTCGGGTTTTGTGCTTAAAATAAATATTTTTCAATTGGAATTCATTCGTTTAGGATAATTTGATGATAGAAATCTAAACTTGGTAGATTTGGAGCACTCGGAAGTTAGGTCGAGAGGCAAGCATGTTGCAGAGTAGCTTTTCGGGCTAATTTGAGGTGAGTAATAATTTTAAATGCTGTTCTGAGGGTATGAAACCCCGGATTGCACAACGTCATGCTATATTGAGGTGAAACACATGCTAGATGACGAGCATGGGGTCGTGCACCATTGGGGGTTGTGACTTTGTCCATCCCGAATGACTATTTTTCTGTATAATGGGCAGCTAATTGTTTAATATTATTATATTTAGGGCTAAATGCCATATTTGGGCTTCGTGCCAACTGTTTGAACCCTTAGGGGATTGTTAATGATATTTTCCTCACTGTTTGATTTCATACTTGTGCTCAGTCATGCTATATTTTCACTATTTTAAAAACTCAACTATGTTATTCTGTTTTAAACACATTAATTGATATTTTCAAAGATATTTGAGCTGAGCTTCATATTTTATTGATGCCCGAGGGCTTATGAGATTCTGACTGAGTAAGGCCGAGTGCCTGTATTATGAGGAAACTTTTGGGTCGGGCTGCACGCCGCATCAATGATATACTGATTATGATAATGAGGCCGAGGGCCTAAGATTGTATGCCACGAGGTGTCTTGATATTGAATGAGGCCGAGAGCCTGTTTATGATGCTACGAGATGGCTTGCTATTGCTTGGGCCGTAAGGGGCCCCTCCAGGAGTCTGCACACCCCCAGTGAGCGTGGGTACCCATTATGATGTGAGATATAGTCCGAGGGGTTGGTATGGTTTTGAGATATAGCCCGAGGGACTGGTATTGTTGTGAGATATTTTTCGAGGGGCGGATTTGTTGACATTGTGCCCGAGGGGCGAACCTTTATGTATTTATCTTTCTTATTTACCTATCATATACCTGTTTAAATTTGTAATTGTGCCCGAGGGGCGGATCTTCTATGCTTATCTGTTCTAATTGCTTGCATTCAATTGCTTAACTATTGAAAAGCCATCTTTGAAGAAGTTTAAATTGAGCTAAGGTGCTTAAGAGATTTCACAGCTTCATTGCTTTCTTACTAGTTTTGTACTGCTTCTATACAACATGTTGATATACTCTTCGTGATTTCCAATCACTCAGTCTTTATTTATTTTTATTACTCACTTAGTTGGAAGTACTGGCTTTACTCCCTGTATCTTGTGTGCAGATTCAGGTATTTCTAAATCCGGAAGCGGGCATTGGTTGCTCAGAGGCAGAGTCATCAGAGTTTAACAAGGTAGCTACCCGACATTGCTTAAGATTGGAATGTGAATGTGTCGGCTGGCCTTGTCTTCACGAGAGGCGCCATCACGACCGGGTCCAGATTTAGTGTCGTGACATATAGTCCATACCATCTGCATGAATTCGAGTGACCAGCCCCGAATAACCAATAATTTTGCGATCTCATAAATATATGACCTAATAAATAATGGTCATCTCTTAGCCATGACTTCTCCTCATTTTTGGTGTTTTAGAGCCAAAAAAATTAGGGCTTTTCCCAGATTTTAATTTGCTATTATCTACGCCATCTCCATGAATTTGGGAGATCGGCCGTGAGTTTCCTAAAATTTATGGTCCTATCAAAAACCACCAAATAAAAAATAGTCATCGTTTTGACATGACTGTTCCTTACATTTTGGCAATTTAGGGCCATAAAACAGAAATTTAGGGCGAATCCCACATTTTTCTGTGCTATAGTCCACGCCATCAGCATGAATTCGGGCGACTAACCCCGTATCTCCTAATATTTTTTGGTGCCCTATAAAAAGAACTAACGAACAATATTCATTGCTTCGCCATGATCATTACTCATTTTTGGCATTTCAGGGTCATAAAATAGGAACTCAAAATGATTCCTTGATTTGTATGTGCTATAGTCCATCCCCTTTACATGAATTCGAGCAGCTAGCCCCGAATCTCCTAAAATTTTACAGGTCCATAAAAAATGTCCGACTGAAAATATTCATTGTTTTACCATGTTTGTTCCTTATTTTTTGTTGTCTTAGGTCCATAAAAAAGGAATTCGGTACAATTTCGAGATTTTCATATACTATATAGTCAAAGACATCTATATTAATTAGGGTGGACAGCCCTGAATCTCCTTAAATTTTGCGGGCCCCATAAAAATGACCTAATGAACAATAGTCATTGCTTTACCATGATTGTTCCTCATTTTTTTTTATATTTTAGGTCTATAAAATAAGAATTCAGAACTATTCCCAGATTTGCGTGTATTATAGTCCACGTCATCTACATGAATTCAGGCGATCTGCCCCAAATCTCCTACAATTATACGGGCCCATAAAAATGAGCTAATGAACAATAGTCATTTCTTTGCCATGCCGATTCCTAATTTTATGTTAGGGCCAAAAACAGGGATTTAGGACGATTCACAGATTTTTATGTGCTATATTCCCCACCATCTGCATGTATTCATGCGGCCGGCCCTGAATCTCCTAAAATTTTGTGCACATATCAAAAATGACCTAATGAACATTAGTCATCGTTTGTCCATGACCAATCCTTATTTTTTGGCATTTCAGGATCATAAAATAGGAATTTATGATAATTCTTAGATTTTCATGTGTTATAGTCCACACCATATGCATGAATTCGGGCAACCAGCCTCGAATCTCCTAAAATTTTATGTGCATATAAAAAAGACCTAATGAATAATTTTCAGTGATTTTCCATGATTGTTCGTCATTATTTGGCATTTTGGGATCAAAAACAGGAGTTCAGGATGATTCTTGAATTTTTGTGTGTTATAGTCCACACCATCTGAATGAATTCAGGTGACTGGCTCCAAATCCGCTAAACCTTTCCGGGCCCATAAAATTGACCTAATGAGTATATTGATGGTTTCTCCATGACCGTTTCTCATTTTTTGGCGTTTTAGGGCAATAAAGTAGGAATTCAGAACAATTTCAAAATTTTTGTGTGCTAGAATCCACGACATTTGTATGAATTCGAGCGGTCGGCCCCAAATCTCTAAAATACTTGTGGGCCCACAAAAATGACCTGATGAATAATAGCCATCGCTTCGCTATGACCGTTCACCTTGTTTTTGCATTTTAGGACTATAAAACAATAAATCATGACGATCCCATATTTTTGTGTGTTATAGTCTATGCAATCTGCATGAATTCGGGCAACCGGCCCGAATATCCTAAAATTTTTCACGCCCATAAAAATTACCTAATGAACAATAGTCATTGCTTAGATATGATCATTCCTCATTTTTTGGTATTTTAGAGCATTAAAACAGGAATTTAGGACAATTCCTCGATTTTCATGCGCTATAGTCCACGCATCTAAATGAGTTCGTGCGACTGGACCCGATTATTCTAATATTTTGCTAGCCCATCAAAAATAACCTAATGAACAATAAATTGCTTCGCCATGGTTGTTTCTCATTTTTTGAGCGTTTTTTGCCATAAAATAGGAATTCATGATGGTTTTCTGGTTTTTGTGTGTTATAGTCCACGTCATCTGTATGAATTCGGGTGGGCAGTTCTGAATCTCCTAAAATTTTATGGGCTCATCGAAAATGACCTAATGAACAATAGTCATCCCTTCACCATGACTGTTTCTCAGTTTTTGGCGCTTTAAGGCTATAAAATAGGAATTGTGGACGATTCCTAGATTTTTGTGTACTATAGTCCATGTTATCTACATGAATTCGAGCAATCGACGTCGAATCTCCTAAAATTTTGAAGGACTATAAAAAAAGACCTAATGAATAATAGTCTTTGTGTTCCCATGACCATTCATTGTTTTTTGGAATTTTATGGCCATAAAATAAGAATTGAGGACATTCTCTGATTTTCGTTTGCTATATAGGTCACATCATTTGCATGAATTCGGGCGGCCGACTTCGAATCTCCTAAAATTTTGCGGTCCCATCGAAAATGACTTACTAAAAAATTGACATCGCTTCAACATGGCCGTTCCTTATGTTTTAGCATTTTAGGACCATAAAATAGAAATTCAGGATGATTCCCACATTTTCATTGGTCGCCATCTGTATGAATTTAGGTGACAGGTCCCGAATCTCAAATAATTTTGCGGGCCAGCAAAAATTATCTAATGAACAATAAATTGCTTCGCTATAATCTTTTCTAGTCTTTTGACATTTTAGGGCCATAAAATAGGAATTTAAGATAATTCCCTAATTTTCGTGTGCTATAGTATATGTCAACTGTATGAATTCGGGCAGGCGGCCCTGAATCTCCTAAATTTTGAGATCCCATAAAAATGACCTAATGAATAATAGTCATTGCTTCACTATGATTGTTCCTCATTTTTTGGTGTTTTAGGACCATGAAATAGGAATTCAGGACGATTCCCAGATTTTCCTGTGCTACGCCATCTGCATCAATTCGTGCGACCGACTCCGAATCTCCTAACATTTTGCAGGTCTGTCAGAAACAACCAAATGAATAATAGCCGTTGCATTTCCATTATCATTCCTCATTTTTTGGCATTTTAGGGCCATTAAATAGGAATTCAAGATGATTCTCAGATTTTTGTGTGCTATTATTCATGCCATTTGAATGAATTTGTGGTAGCGGCTCCGAATATCCTAAAATTTTTGTATGCCCATCAAAACGACCTAATGAACAATAATCATCGTTTCGCCATGATTGTTCCTTGCTTTTTGGCATTTTAGGGTCATAAAATAGAAATTCGAGACGATTCCACATTTTCGAATGCTATATAGTCCATGCGATCTGCATGAATTTGGGTGACATGTCCCGAATTTTTCGAGCCCGAAAAAACAACCTAATTCACAATAGCCATTGATTTGCCATGACCGTTCCTCATTTTTGGTATTTTAGGGTCATAAAGCGAGAATTCAAGATAATTCCCATATTTTTCTATGCTATATAGTCAACGGCAATTGTATGAATTCGGGAGACAAGCCCCGAATCCCCTAATTTTTTTTCGAGCCCATAAAAATGACCAAATAAATAATAGTCATTGATTTGCCATTACTGTTCCTCGTTTTTGGTATTTTTAGGCCATAAATAA
Source organism: Nicotiana glauca (assembly GCA_026770625.1). NCBI lineage: Eukaryota > Viridiplantae > Streptophyta > Magnoliopsida > Solanales > Solanaceae > Nicotiana > Nicotiana glauca. The sequence goes on from MU773231.1 coordinate 79,780, forward strand.
GAATTCAGGATGATTCTCTAATTTTTTTATGTTATAGTCCACGCCATCTGCATGAATTCGGGCAACCGGCCCCAAATCTCCTATAATTTTGCGGGCACATAAAAAACAATCTAATGAATAATTGTCATATCTTTGTCATGATTATTCCTCTTTTTTGGCATTTTATGGCCATGAAAAAAGAGAAATTCAGGACGATTTTCAGATTTTTGTTTGCTATATTCCACGCTATCTGCATGAATTCGGGCGACCAGGACCAAATCTCCAAAAATCTTGCGGGTCTATAAAAATGACCTAATGAACAATAGTCATTTCATAGATATGACTGTTCCTCATTTTTTGGCGTGTAAGGGACATAAATGGGAATTCATCACGATTCCAAGATTTTCGTATGCAATATTACGTCGTCTACATGAATTCAGGCGACCAGCCCTGAATCTCCTAAATTTTTGTGGGCTTATAAAAATGATCTGATGAACAATAATCATCTCTGCGTCATGATCGTTTCTCATTTTTGGCGTTTTAGGGCCATAAAATAGAAATTCAGGACGATTCCTATATTTTCGTGTGTTATATAGTCCATGTCATCTGCACGTATTCGCGGCCGACTTATTCAGGACGATTTTCAGATTTTTGTGTGCTATATTCCACGCCATCTGCATGAATTCGGGCGACCAGGACCAAATCTCCAAAAATCTTGCGGGTCTATAAAAATGACCTAATGAACAATAGTCATTTCATAGATATGACTGTTCCTCATTTTTTGGCGTGTAAGGGACATAAATGGGAATTCATCACGATTCCAAGATTTTCATATGCTATTGTTTACGTCGTCTGCATGAATTCAGGCGACCAGCCCTGAATCTCCTAAATTTTTGTGGGCTTATAAAAATGATCTGATGAACAATAATCATCTCTGCGTCATGATCGTTTCTCGTTTTTGGCGTTTTAGGGCCATAAAATAGAAATTCAGGACGATTCCTATATTTTCGTGTGTTATATAGTCCATGTCATCTGCACGTATTCGCGACCGACTTCGAATCTCCTAAAGTTTTGTGGGCCCATAAAAAATGACCTAATGAACAATAATCATTTCTTCTCCACAACTATTCCTCATTTTTTGACGTTTTAGGCCAATAAAATAGGAATTCAGGACAATTTATAAATTTTTGTATGCTATAGTTCACGTCGTCTATATGGGCAATCGGCCCCAAATCTCCTAAAATTTTATGGGCCCATAAAAAATGATTTGATGAATAATAGTCATTGCTTTGTTATGAATTTTTATCATTGTTGGTGTTAGGGCCAAAAAATAGGAATTCAGGACGATCCCCTGATTTTCTTTTGCTATAGTGCACGCCATATGAACGAATTCGAGTGACTATCCCCAAATCTCCTAAAATTTTGTTTGGCCATCGAAAATGACATAATGAACGATTGTCATCGCTTTGCCATGATTGTTCCTTATTTTCTGGCATTTTAAGGTCATAAAATAGAAATTCAAGATGATTCTCACATTTTCGTGTGCTACATATTCCATGCCATCTACATGAATTCGGGCGACTGACCATGAATCTCCAAATATTATGCGGACCCAATAAAAAGTGGCCTAATGAACAATAGTCATTGCTTCGCCATGATTGTTCCTCGTTTTTTGGTATTTAGGGCCATAAAATAGGAATTTAGGATAATTTCTTGATTTTTGCATGCTATAGACCATGCCATATAAGATTCCCATCGACCCCTAAATTTTCAAATCACACCCTCTTAAGTTGTAGACAAAAAATCCAAAATTTCACTTAAAATTTTCAATTAAGCATAAAAATCTATGGAGAATCAAGATATATAACCAAATCCAAGTAAAAATTACTTACCTTCAATGTAGCAGTAAAATTCCTCTTCAAATTCTCCTCCTCTCGAAGTCTAGGGCTCAAAATACAAAATAATGGGTAAAGTCTCGAAATTGGATAACTTAAACCACTAACATCAATTACCTTTCGCGATCACGGCCAAACCCACGCAATTGTGATGCATTAACGCGAAAGGCTACATTGTCCCTCTTCGCGATTCGAAGACTTGACATCCAAAGTTACGCGATTACGAGTGCCCAAACCGCAACCGTGTAAGTCAAATCTCCCGCCTGACTCCACGCTGTCATAAACGGTTTACTCATCTTGTCAAGGCGATGACCAGCCTACCCATCACTTCATGAACGCGATAATGACCTTCACAAACTCCTAGGCTAAATCTTCCCATGTCAGCTCTACCTCTATGCGAATGTGACTCTCCTGGATCCAACATAACGCGAACGCGACTCTGTCCTCGCGAATGTGTTCGAAAATAGACCCAACTCTTTAAATACTCTATATGATCGCGACTCATCTCCCACAACTGCGAAGCTCATCTAAGACACAAGAAACCAGCAATCTCAAACTCAATCAAAATGGTCCACAATACCCATCGGGATGCCGTCCAATTATACTAACTAGTCCAAATACATTATCCAAACACATCAAAAGGCTCAAAGCACCACAAATAACATAAAAACCAAGAATCAAACTTTCAGGATTATATCAAAACTCCGAGCACAAGTTCCAATCAACTAAATAAAATCATCCAATGTCTCAAAATACATTCGGCGCCCGATAATACCAAGATCAACCTTCAGTCAAACTATTAACTCTCTAATTCTTCAAATTGCTAACTTCTGGCCATTAGAGACAAAACCTTCTAGGAACTTTCGAATCCAAATCCAAACACGCGCACATGTTGAGAATCACAGTACAAACCTATTGAAACCATCAAATCTCAATTTCAAAGTCATTTACTCTTCCAACTTAAAGCTTTCATTGAAAATTAGTGTCATGACTCGAATTTTCCACCCTCGGGAGTCATGATGGCGTCTACTAGTAAAAGCTAGGCAAGCCAATCAACTAAATTATTTGCCTTGTTCCCATTTTTAAATTCGTTAATATTTATAGGCCAACAGTTAGTAATCGACAAAATTTAACAAGAGGAAGATTCAATTTCAAGTTTTAAAAATCTTGCTAATACCATTCCATAATAAATCTACCCAAGATTGGTGTCATAACTTCACAGAATATCAAAGAATACTACAAATAAAGGTCTAAAAGAAATAACAAAATACTATCTCTAGGATTACATAAAAGAAACAGAAAAATAGATAGAGGGAGACGCACTACCTCGGGTCGCCTGATGAATATGTGATGATCCAGCCAGTCATCTCATGAGTTACCACTCCGTTTTCCCATATTTCTGCTTCTTTATACTTTGTTGTCCGTGTTTTGTGGTATCGGGTTGGTCGGATCGAATCCGGAATGATTTTGATAAGGTTTGAGACACTTAGTCTCTTTTAAGGAATTTAAGTTGGGAAAAGTCAACCGGATATTGACTTATGCGTTAGAGGGCTCGAATGTGAGTTATTATGGTTAGGTTAGCTTTGGGAGGTGATTTATGACTTAGGAGTATGATCGAAATGAGTTTTGGAGGTTTGGAGTAGTTTTAGGCTTGAATTGGCGAAGTTGATATTTTGACAATTTCCAGTTGATAGGCGAAATTTTGATATAGGGGTCGGAATGGAATTCTAAGAGTTGCACTAACTCCATTGTATCATTTGGGATATGTGTGCAAAATTTTAGGTCATTCAGACGTGATTTGATAGGGTTTTTGATCAAAAGCGTAATTCGAAAGATTTTAGAAAGTTTGGCTTGAATACGAGGTGTTTTGATGATTGGAACAAGTTTGAATAAGGTTTTAGGATATGTTGGTACCATTCTTTAAGGTCCCGGGGCCTCGGGTGAGTTTAGAGTGCTCATTCAGATCATTTTGAAGTTGAGAAATTGTAGAAAATTGCATGTTCAGCTATTGCAGGATTTTGCCCTTCGCGATCGCGTAGGGAGTCTCGCGATCGCGTAGGGAGTCTCGCGATCGCATAGAAGGTTTTGAGGAGGCTGTCCAGTTTTTCTTCATGTTGGAAAAGTGAGGCTTGTGATCGCATAGAGTGGGAAGGCTATTCATCGGGAACGCGGGAAGGTGATCGCGTTCGCATAGAGTTAAATGGACCTAGGGGATTGGCTGGTTTTTGTTCATTGCGAACGCGGAGGGGTGTCCGCGATCACATAGAGTTAAGTCGCCTGGGCATTACGTTCATGTAGGATGTCTCGCATTTTCATAGAGTAAATTTTGGGATCTGAAGATTTGTTCTTTGCGATCGCAAGGGATGTTCCGCGATCGCGATGAAGGAAAATATGCCTGGGCAGAATGTTTTTAAGCTCGTCTTGTCCGCGATTTTGGGGCTTATTTCCTCCATAGTTAGTCATTTTGGGAGACTTTTGAAGGAGATTGAAGAGGGATTCAAGGGAAATCATCGGGAGGTAAGATTCTCGGACTTAAAACTCGATTATTATGTGAATTCCACCTAGAAAATCATGGAAATTTAAGCTAAAAATTGAAAAGCTAGGGCTTGGAAATTTGGACTTTGATTTGGGGATTTGAAGGACTATTTGGGGTCGGATTTGAGAACTTTTGATATGTATGAACTCGTGGGATGATAAGGATCCTATTGATGTAAAAATTATTGAATTCTGAGACGTGGGATCGGGGGTCGGATTTTGATAATTTCGGGACTTGTGCCATTTATTGATTGTTTTTGCTTGGGCTTCGTTCCCTTAGCATATTTTGATGACCTCATTATAATTTTGAATAGATTTGATGTACGTAGAGGCCTATTCGAGGGGCAAAGGCGTTGCGAGCTAGATATTTAGCCGGTTCGAGGTGAGTAATAATTGTAAATGATGTTCTGAGAGTTTGAAAACTCGGATTGCACATCATAGTGCTATGTTGAGGTGAGGCACACACTGGATGACAAGCGTGGATTCGTACACTATTGGGGATCATTACTTGGTCCATCCCGATTGATGATTTTACCACGTATTTGATTGAAAACTAATTGCTATTATCATTACTTGGACTGAACGCCATATTTGGGCCTAGTGCCAACTATTTGAATCCTTCGGGGCTTTTTATTGATATTTCCTCACTGTTTTGACTTATTACTTGAACTCAATCATGTTATTTTCCACTGTTTTCATGCTCAGCCATGTTTACTCAGTTTTAAGAAAAATAATATTTTAAATGATATTTGGGCTGAGAAACACTGTTTTACTATTGCCCGAGGGGCTTGTAAAGATTTTTTACTGAGTAAGGCCGAGGGCCTATGTTGTGAGGAAACACGGATACTGATTTGAGGCTGAGGGATTGAGATACGTACGCCATGAGGTGGATTGATTGATATGAGGCTAAGGGCCTAGTTTTGATGCCACGAGAAGGATTATTATTGCGGTCCCCACCAGGAATCTACACACCCCAGTGAGTCCGGGTACTCATTGTGATGTGAGATTGAGCCCAAGGGGCTGGTATTGTTCTGAGATGTTGCCCGAGGAGCGGGTTTGTTGATACGGTGCCCAAGGGGCGAACTTCTATTTGTTTACTTTACCTTAACTGTCTGTAAATTACCTGTTTATTGTTGAAAAAAGATTTTACTTGACTTTCACTGGTTTACTGTTTTGTTTTTTAAATGGTTTTACTGCTTCATTATAGAATGCCTTGTGCTCTACGTGTTTTCTTACTTTCAGTCGTTATTTACATTTGTTACTTACTGAGTTAGAGTAGTCACTTTACTCCCTCCACCTTGTGTGCAAATTCAGGCGTAGCTGGTTTTGCTCCCGAGTGTTGATTCATTCAAGCTTCAGGCGGTTCTTTGAGAAGTTTTTAGGTAGCTATTGGCGTTCGCAGACGGAGCTCCTCCCTGTCCCTTTCCTTCATATCCTTAGTTCAGTGTTAAACTCTATAGTTATATCTGAGTATTCAGCATTGATAGATGCTTGTGACTTATGACACCCCGGTTAGGGCTATGTTGGGTTGTACTTATGAACTTTATTGATATTATCTACTACTTATTATTATTAAATCATGTTTTAGACTGCTTTATATTGTTTAACTATTTTAGAAAGTGAATTGGGTTTAATTGGCTGGCCTTGTCTTCACGAGAGGCGCCATCACGACCGGGTTCGGGTTTACGGTCGTGACAAGTGGGTGTTAGAGCCTAGGTTACATAGGTCTCACAAGTCATGAGAAGGTTTAGTAGAGTCTCGCGGATCGGTACAGAGACGTCTATTTATCCTCGAGAGGCAACAGAACCTTTAGGAAAAACTTCATATTCTTAAAATTCGTGTCGTGCGAACTTGTTGATCCGAGTACTAAACTTCTGTTATTCTATTCTCTCATAGATGGTGAGGACACCTGCTACCAGACAGGATGGACGACCACCGGTGCCACCAGCTATGGCCACCAGAGGCCAAGGACGCGATCGTGGTCGTAGTAGAGGCAGAGCAGTGAGGGCAGCACCTGTAGATCTACCAACTACCCCAGTTCAGGACCAGGTCCCAGCTGTGGACGCTTTAGTAGCACTAGTTCAGGCACCAACTGTGCCCACTGTGATTCCGGGTCTTCAAGAGGCCTTGGCTTAGATCTTATCAGTTTGCACTGGCCTAGGTCAGGCGGTTTTAGCCACTACAACCGCAGCTATTTCTCAGGTCGGGGGAGGTAGTCAGACTCCCGCTGCTCGCACACTTGAGCAGGTCATGCAGGGACTTCAAATGCCGGGGGCACACCACGCCCAGCCAGTTGCAGCTGCTCAGGATTATGTAGTTCCTGCTATGCCAAAGGATGAGCAGCATAGATTGGAGAGATTTGGTAAGCTTCAGCATCCGACGTTCAGTGGTGTAGAGGGCGAGGATGCCTAGGGCTTTCTAGACAAGTGTCAGAGGATGCTTCATACCGCGGGTATTCTGGAGACCAGTGGGGTCTCTTTCACTACCTATCAGTTTTCAGGACCTGCTTTCACTTGGTGGGAGGATTTTGAGAGGCGTAGGCCTGTTGGTGCAGCACTCCTTACCTGTCAGCAGTTCCCCGTTATCTTTCTGGAGAAGTATGTGCCGCAGTCTCGCAGAGAGGAGCTGCGTAGGCAGTTTGAGTGGTTACGTCAGGGGGAGATGACCGTGTTGCACTATGAGTTGAGATTCTCCGAGTTGACTCGTCATGCCATCTGGTTGGTCCCGACAGATAGAGAGAGTATCAGGAGGTTTGTTGATGGTCTTACTTATCAGTTCCGTATTCTTATGACCAGGGAGAGGGTGACTGGTGCTACATTCGAGGAGGTTGTGGATATTTCCCGAGAGATTAAGTCTGCTCGTCGCTAGGAGCAATAGGAGAGGGAGGCCAAGGGGCCTCGAGGATCTGGTAGTTATAGTGGTGCTCCTTCGAGGGGCCAGTTTCAGCACAGCAGAGGCCGTCTATTTAGGCCTGCTCAGTCAGCACGCCCAGGTTATCGTGGGGCATCATCGAGTCATGGTTCTCACAGTTCACATCAGGGCCAGTCATCACTTAGTGCCTTTCCAACTCAGAGTTCATCCCATGCTCCCTTCGTTCAGGGCTCTTCCATGCCGAGTGCATCTTCTACTCGCTCTGGTGCAAGGGGTTCCCTTCAGTCCCCTTCTCCAGTACCTGGGAGTTGTTATGAGTGTGGCGATATGGGCCACATGTGGAGGTAGTGTCCTTTTTGTTTTGCTAGTTCATCCCAGCAGAGGGGTCAGTCATTGGCTTCAGCGCCAGTTACTTCACCACCACCCGCCCAACCATCTAGGGGTGGAGGTCAATCAGCCAGGGTTCGCCCCAGAGGGGGAGGTCGATGAGGGGGTAGTCAGGCCCGTTTCTATGCTCTTCCAGGCAGACCTGATTCTATTGCTTCAGATGCTAATATTACAGGTATTGTTTCGGTATGCCACAGAGATGCCTTTGTATTATTTGATCCCGGATCCACCTTTTCTTATGTGTCATCATACTTTGCTCATTATTTGGGTACGCCCTGTGAGTTTCTTACTTTACCTATTCATATATCTACCCTGGTGGGCGATACTATTGTTGTAGACCGTGTGTACCGATCGTATTGTGAGCACGTGATTTTTGCCCTATGTGAAAATTATTCCCAAAAAATTCAAACAAATGATTTCTTTCATCATTTTGTAATCTTGTGAATTTTTGTGTTATTTTCTCTTAATTGTTTGCATTTTATTTGTGTATTTTAATCAGTAAAAAAATACAAAAATACTTGGCATTTGCATTTAGAATTTAATTTCACATTTTAGGATTAATTAGTAGTTGAGTTACTTTTAGGAAAAGGAAAATAACAAAAATGGTCCTTTTTGCATTTTTAGTTTTAATGTATTTTAGTTTGCATATAAATAGGGAATTTGTGTAATTGAAAGTTTGGAAGTATAATTTTAGAGTCAATTTGAGTTTTGGTTTTTAATTTAGCATTTAACAAAAATCAGAAAATATAAAATACAAAAGGAAATAGAAAAACAAAATAAATAAAAGAAATAAAAAGGGAAAAAGAAAGGAAAACAATTTAAAAGTAAAAGAAAATATAGGCTTAATGCCCACATTTGGGCCACATTCTAAATCCCATTCCCCAGCCTAAGTAATTTCCACCGGTCACCCAAGCCCGATATCCCATTACCCGGTCCAGTTCCCCACTTGCCAAAAATAACCCCGTTTAGATAACAGTTAATCCAGGCCGTCTATTCACTCCAATCCAACGGCCTGAGTTCAATCTCAGGCATTAAATAAAAGTGTCCAAATCCTTTAGTAACCCTAGAGACCA
>MU773231.1:88888-117212 GCA_026770625.1 Nicotiana glauca
CCCCCCCTCCCCGTAACGCCACCATCGCCCCATCACGCCTCCGCAACTCCTCCGCCCTAACTCCGCCGTCGGAAATCGCCCACGGCGGCAGAGAACCTCCAAACGCCACCAAAATTACGCCCCTGGTTCTCCTTCTCCTCCCCTTTACGAAACCACTACCCGTTTCCCTCAAATCCCAGCCAAATGTGTCGAATATTGAATCGAAACTTTTCCGGCCACAATGCAACCTCTTCCAAATCACCCCAAATTTACACCAATTAATCTCCTCCATCTCCTCTTTCCAATGATCTAAGAATCACCCCTCGAATATGGCCGGAACTTCTGGAATTTCAATTTGAGTTTTTTCGGCCAAAACCCTAAGTGCTCCGAATTACTTCAAATTGGTACCACACGACCCCTTCTCTTCCTCATGATGCTTCTATCATTGTTGGTGCTCAAATATCACCAGAGAACCCTAATTTGGAATTTGGAAATGAGAGGCTAAATCAGTGAGTTCTTCGAGTTTTTCTTTTTTCTTTGTTTAAGTTCTTTCTGTTGCTTGGCTCTCATAATTATTAATTGTTAGTTTAATGTTCGTTTAGTTTATTTTTGGTTTCATTCTGAGTCTAATTTTGTGCTTGATTTTCCTTTTTATTGCTTGTGTAGTTTAGTTTGATTTGATTCTCGATTCCAGTTTAGTAAATTGTTTCTTTAGCTTAATGATAATTATGTTAGTTTAATTGTGATTATGATCTTTCTGTAGATTTGGTAGTATTTGTTTTTATTCACTTCAGTATTACTCTTATAGGAATAATTGGTCTCCTGGTATTCTTGTTTTACTTAAATCTTGGTTCAATTAGTTAAGTCTTAGTTTGTTAGTCTTAGCTTGAATTAGGATTAATCTTCAGTATGTTGATAGTTCAGAGATTAGGGATTTGTTTGGTTATAGCTGCGATTTAGTTTAAACTCAAGGGTAAAATAGGTAGTTCAAGGGTAGGGAATTTAGAATGAACTTCCCAGGAACTTCTAGATGGAGGCTTTTAGGTAAATTACAAAAGATAAGTGCAGTTACTTGGACAACAAGTTAAAAAATAAGGGACTAAAGCTGAAAATGAATAAGGACTAAAAAAAAAACTGAAAATCTGATAAGCTTCATTTTGTGCCTATAAAAGGCATGCACCTTGCCTTGATTAACAAGTTTGGACCCCAAAAATTCCCCCTCTCACTTTCCACAAGTCTCACCAGTGGAGATTTGAATTTGAAATTTAAAAACTCATTTGGTTCTTAGATCTAGATCTGCAGAGAAACAAATAAAAAAAAACACTAGTGAAGCTCCAAAAATAAAAAAAAAATATCGTTCTATTAGAGTTTGATTCGATTTCAGGATGTAGTATTTGATTTTGCATCCTTTTGCTTAAAGTTTGATTGCTGGAACTTGTTGGAAATTCCTGAGTTATTTTAAAGCTAGAACTGGTTTATTCGAATAGATTTTTGGTTATTCTGGAGTCATTTTTGGTGATGCACCTCTGTACATTGGCCTGGGTTCATTGACACTGTCTATTGGACTCAAAAAGTGTGTTTCTGCTGCTGTGTACTACTGCTGCTGATCTTCCTCTTTCCTTTCCTAATTTCAGGTACATTTTTGTCCCTAATGGTGTGAAGGCTCTCTTGATGTATTTGAACTGTTGTGAAATCGATTTGATGAAGCATTTTTGCCATAAAAGCCTGCTGTCGCTTTCATTCGCTAGTTGTAACATGTAGTGATAGTTTTATTCAAATAGATTTGCATTAATGTTAAACATGACTGATCAAACTCACCTTGTAATTACATTGGACTGTTGAACTGTTATTTCTTAGGTCTATTTGAACTTTTAAAGAGCAATTTCATAGAATAATTCATGTTATTTTAGTTAATTTCTGTTAGTGGTCCATATATCTGTTAGTAAGCTGTAGTATTACTATTAGGAACCGTCTAAGACTGTATTAAATTTCAGTAATAGAAAATGCCATGCTCAATGTGATAGATTGTAGATTTAAACGTTTTCATGTGTAATTTGTTTCCAGTAAGTAATGTGGAACAAGTGCTGGTTTTTAACACCATAATATTCAACTGGAAGTTCGAACTAGTGTGAATATATAGTATAAAAATTGGCTAATGTTGGTATTGTAAATAAACGGCAGAAATATGCTTAATGATAATAGATTGTAAATGGATTACATATTCTCACTATTAGTTCAATTTTTTTGGGAAATTAAATTTCAACAATTAGATTTTTGAAAATCTTGGTGTTAAATGCCTGGGCTCCTGATAAATGGGCTGTAAAAATAAGCCCATTACTTGTTCAATTGCCTGAACAGCCAGCTTGATCCTTAGGCTGGAAAAGATCCGTGGCTGGACTTCACTGAAGCCCAATGGCTGAACAACAACATTTACAGGCCTGGACCAAGGATTCAAGGCCCGAAACTACTATAAATCAAAAACTCTTTTGTTAAAAATTATATTAGAAATAGGGTATTAATTTGCAAATATAAATTTGGGTATTCGAGTTTGGTGGCGGGTTCAAATTAGGAGGGTCCTCCCTTTTGTTTGAATTCGGACTTGAATTCGAAGCTCGTATTTATAAATGTAAATTAATCAGGCCCGTTTAGAGACAAAATAAAAATAGAAAATCATAGTTACTTTAGGACTTGCCTTTTTAAATAAAAATGAGCCGAGCCTCGCCGCACAAAACATATAAATTTCGGGGCCCTCATTAAATGCTCAATTAAAAATACTTAGAATTCGGGTGGGTCGTTTAGTGAATTTCACGGCCTCTCGCAAAGATAATAACGCGTTAGCCACTTTAGGCGTGTTTTTAATAATTTTACCTTCTTAAACACGGGTCGCATTTCATGCAACCCAAATCCAAATCCCAAGATGTTGAATAAGAATGTGTCGAGGATCCGGGTGCATTTCATGTGACGTGATCCGAAAACATGTTCTTAAAGGACGTTCACTTTCTTAATAATCGACTAAAAGCGGTAAATAATTCTAAATATTGCACTATAGGTTTAACATGTATAAAATCAGAATTTAGCCAAATATAGCAGTTGAGCGACCGTGCTAGAACCACGGAACTCGGGAGTGCCTAACCCCTTCTCCTGGGTTAACAGAATTCCTTACCCGGATTTCTAGTTTGCGACTGTTAAATAGAGTCAAACCCTTTCCTCGATTTGGGATTCAAACCGGTGACTTGGGATACCATAAATATCCTAAGTGGCGACTCTGAATCTCTTAATAAACGAATTCCGTTTCGATTGTCCTTTAATTGGAAAAATTTCCTTTATTATACCCTTCACGGGGTGTAGTAGCGAAAAAAGGAGGTGTGACAGCTCTGACAACTCTGCTGGGGACAAGAACCCATAATTTCGGTTCAGGGTTCAAGAATTTGAGCTCAGTTAATTGTTGTATTTGGCTTTATCTAATTTTTCTACATGTTCCATGCTATATGTGCTAAGTGTTCTGCCGCTTTGATATTTGTTGAAATTGTGTATAAACTATCGCGAATCCCTCCCTCTTTCTGATTCTTCTACATCATGGAGAAGGGTGCACTTCATGTAGCTTCTCTTCTGTTTAGAGTCTTTCCCAATTTAGAACGAGGTTTAGACAAGTTGCAAAGCCAGCGGAGCTTCTGTATCCCTGGTACGCTGCCTCCACCTCGGCCCGAGTTGTCCGCTCGGGTAAGCCAGGTCTAGTCCAATAAACCTAGGGTTTAAACCTAGAAGAACAATAACCTCATGCCGGATCCCTAGTAGGACGCTTGTTTGCATCATGTGCATTTGACTTAGGGGACTCGGGTCCGTCTAGGACAGGTGACCCGAATTGAAATGACCATCCTGATGCATCTTACGTGCTACTTGCGCATTCATTTGCTGGGTTTTTCATGTGGACCGACTTGTATATAATGAGTAAAAAAAATTGTGAAAAATAGCAGTGTTAGGACTAAGTGAGGGTAATCATTTGTTTGGAAAAAAACCAATGCACAAATAGTACCGAAATGCTGCCGGATTTTTGAAAAATTAAAAAAGAAAAAAAGAAAATATGGGGAAAATAGAAAGAAATTTATTCAAAATAGCTTTGATTTTGGCAAATCTGCAAGAACTACACTTGGTCTGATTCATGCGGGGTCATGATACGTAGGCAATCTCCATAGGATTCGACCATAACCAAAAGAAAAAGGAAAGAAAAGAGAGGAAAAACAATGAAAAGGCAAAACGAAAAAGAAAAGAGCGGAAAAACAAGAAAGAAAAGGAAAAGTCGAGAAAGGGAGAGAATAGGAACAAGATAAGGCAAAGGCAAGAGTGAAAAGAAGAAACAAAAAAGAAAGAAAAAAAGAGGACGTTTACAATTGGAAATAAAGGAAAAGCCGGGATGACGCAAGCAGTCGAGCAAATGCATAATAGAAACCGTTAACTGCCTAGGTGCATTCATACCCCAAATGTGCGGTTATCTATTTGTTAATGCCCTAACCGCTAACAACGTTGTTGTTGATGATGAGTCCAGGCAAGTGGTTAAGTTGACTGGCATTCTGGCAACCCACCCATAAAACACCCGCTCCAAAGATAAGTCAAAAATGGTCAACCAAGAGTTAGAAGCAAGCATTGTCGACCCGTCTAGGGAAGAAGAAGTTGTGGATGTCAATTCCATGAAAGAGGAGATGTATAAACTGAAGCAACAAATGGCCAAGATGTACCAGGCCTGGTCAAAGGGACACCCATTACCAGCATATCCTGATAACCCTGCCTACATCCCACCATTAGCTCAGCCACAAGATCCTCCCACAGTGAAATCCTCTCTGGCCTACCCTACCTACCAGCAATACTACGCAACTACTTCCCAAACACCACCACCTCCACCACACAAACAAATCCCATGCCCTACACCACCAACTACTCATGTGTTTGTGGCTCCCCCACCCGCCGCATTACACAGATCTTCTAGTGAGCCCCTGTTCCAAACCCAGGAAAACCACTATTACCCACCTGAACCCACTTTTAAACCACCAGAACCATACCCTTACACTCCCCATTTTGATCTCTCAGCTGAAGAAGAGAAGCCTCCCAAAAACCTTGAGCAGGAGGATATGATACGAAAGGTGAAAAGCTTAGAGCAGTCATTCAGAAATATGCAGGGTCTAGGAGGGCAAGTGAGTGTGGCCTACAAGGACTTGTGCTTGTTCCCCGACGTCCAATTGCCTGTGGGATTCAAGCTACCCAAGTTTGATCTGTATGACGGACATGGCGATCCGGTAGCCCATCCGAGGGGATTTTGCAGTAAGATGAGAGGAGCTGGGGGAAGGGATGAGTTATTAATGGCGTACTTTAGTCAAAGTCTCAGTGGTTCTACCTTTGAATAGTACACGCGGCAGGATCATACTCGATGGTACACCTGGGATGATTTGGCCCAAGCATTTGCAGGACATTTTCAATATAATCTCGAAATTATCCCCGACCGTCTATCACTGACCAAAATTGAGAAGAAGCCCAGGGAACACTTCAGAGAGTACGGTTTTCGGTGGAGAGAACAGGTCGCAAGAGTCGATCCTCCAATGAAGGAAAGCAAGATGGTTGATTACTTCTTGCAAGCTTTGGAGCCTACTTACTATGGTCATCTGGTATCAGCAGTGGGAAAAACATCCAATGAGGTCGTGAAAACGGGAAATATGGTGGAAGAGGGTCTCAAGTCCAACAAAATTATGAGCTATTCGGCGATCAAAGCAACTGCCCAGGCTATCCAGAGCGGCACTGGAGGTGTATTGGGAAAGAAGAAGAAAGAAGATATTACAGTAGTGGAATCGATAGCTTGGTCCAAGGGTCCATCGCCATATTATCACCAACCACGACCACATCCTCAAACCTACCCACACACCCCATATGGCCTACCGCATCACTACTATCCACCTCCTGTCCCCCATTTCTCTGTCCAACATGACCAAACATACCCCCAACCTCCTACCCATGCGCAATGGCGCGCACCTACCCACCCCCGAGAGCCTACAGAAACCCCATGGGACCCGGTTTTCGACCCGACCTTGCTTCCAAGAATGATAGGCTGCAGAAAAAGAAGACCTTTACTCCGTTGGGAGAATCCTACACCAGCTTATACCACAGATTGAAACACTTGGTCATGTTGAGTCCGATTGAACCCAAAGTGCCAAATCCTCCCCCAAGGAATTTGGACCACTTGGTGAGTTGCGAGTATTGCTCGGGTGCTCCGGGACACGACACAGAAAAATGTTGGCATTTGAAAACGGCCATCCAGGAGCTCATTGATACCCGCCGAATTGAAGTGCAGGCCCCAGAGACGCCTAACATCACTCAAAATCCATTGACAGCCCATCAGGAGACCCATATGATTGAGTTAGTGCAAAAGGGAGAATATAAGAAGCCTTCACAAACCGTAATGATGATTAGGGCCAGTGAGGACAGATCAAATAAGAAACCAACCAGTGGGAGGGCATTGATCAAGGTAGAGGATACAGTCAGCGAACCAGTGGTGGTGATAAAGAAGACACCTTTGAGCAATGTGGCAATAAAACAAGAACCAATTAAAGTGGTGGTTTCAGGGGAAGTTGGCAAGCCTGTTGTGATCGTGAAAGGGGTCCACACAGAGTTGGTTATCATCAAACCAGTGACTCAGTTACCAATAGTCAGTGAAAAGGCCGTCCCATGGAACTACGGTCGAGTGACTGTGACGTACAAAGGGAAGGAGGTTAAAGAAGAAGTTTGTGAAACCCATGGGTTGACTCGTTCAGGGAGATGCTTTGCCCCTGAGGAACTGAGAAAAGCTAAAGCAGCCAAAGATAATCCAGCACCAGCAAAAAGGGTCGTAACTGAAGAAGAAGCAGAAGAGTTCTTGAAGAAGATGAAAGCGCAAGATTATTCCATTGTAGAACAATTGAGAAAGACCCCGACACAGATTTCATTGCTATCTTTATTGATCCATTTGGATGAGAACCGCCGAGCATTAATGAAGATTCTGAATGAAGCCCATGTTCCTGATAAGATCTATGTGAATCATCTGGAGAAAATAGCAAATAAGATTTTTGAGGTCAACAGGGTTACATTTTCTGATGATGAGCTGCCTTTGGAGGGCACTGAGCATAATAGAGCACTCTACCTCACGGTGAAATGTGAAGACTCAGTGGTCACCCGGGTGCTGATTGACAACGGGTCCAGTGCAAACATTTGCCCTCTCTCCACCCTGGAAAAGTTAAATGTGGACAGTGAGAGGATCCACACGAATAGCATTTGCGTGCGGGGATTTGACGGGGGAGGAAAAGACACAGTCGGGGATATTGTGTTGGAATTGACGATAGGACCAGTTGAATTTACTATGGAGTTCCAGATGCTCGACGTGGCTGTTTCTTACAATCTCTTGTTAGGCTGACCTTGGATTCATGCAGCAAAAGCAGTGCCGTCTACCTTGCATCAGATGGTCAAATTCGAGTGGGACCGGCAGGAAATTGTTGTGCATGGGGAAAATAGTTCATGTAATACCATTATGCCTTTCGACGAAGCGGAGGATGACAAAGGTCCATGGGTTTACCAAGTCTTGGACGCAGTATCAGTTGCAAAGATCCCCGAAGGAGAATGTATTCCTGTGCCTAGAGTAGCTGCTGCATCTGTTATGGTGGCTTCGGAAATGATAAAGAATGGATTCTTACCTGGAAAAGGCTTGGGTGCTTCCTTGCAAGGCATCGTACAGCCGGTATCTCTTCCTAGAAACCTGGATACTTTTGGTTTAGGCTTCAAGCCCACTGCTGCCGACATAAGGCAAGCTAAGATGATGAAAAAGAGAGCATGGACCCTTCCAAAACCCATCCCCCACCTTTCCCGCTCCTTTGTCCGGCCTGGTACTAAGAGGCACCCAGCAACGGCAATGCCTAATTCTGTGATGGTGAAACCCAACAAGGAGCTGATGGAGAGGTTTGAAAAGCTGTTTGACGAGGTGAATGTGTTGGAGGCAGGAGAAGGTCTAAGTAAGGAAAATGTCCAATTCGTGGGGCCCCATGCAAAGCTTAATAATTAGGAAGCTACTCTTCTTCCTACCCGGAGGGAGTCTTGGTAGTTAGTTTTGATTTTCCTTTCAGTTTAATCTGGGTTATTTCCAAGGTTGTAATTCAGATGCTATGTTCTGTCTGTTTGGACGAGTTAAACATTGTTATCTTACAATTTTAATGAAATGCAATTTCCTTCCTTTTTCATTTCTGATAGCCTTTATTTTGTATTTCTTTTCTTTCTTGTACAGTCCCTTTTATACTGGTTTCACTGATGTGTCATGCATGAGGAGTCTTCGGCCTAGTCTTGATTACCAATCTAACTCCGAAATAATAATACAAGAAATTGAGTGTGATGACAAGGTAGAATATGATGAGGAAGAAGCCTTTGAAGAAATCAGTAAAGAATTAAGCCAATTTGAAGAAAACACCAAACCTAATCTGAATGACACAGAGGCAATCAATTTAGGGGATCAGGAGAATGTACAGGAGACAAAAATAAGTGTCCATCTGGAACCTCCGCTCAGAGAAGAGATAATCAAAGCGTTGCTTGAGTACAAAGATGTTTTTGCATGGTCATATGATGATATGTCGGGTTTAAGCAGCGATTTGGTGGTCCACAAATTGCCCACCGACCCGGCATGCCCCCCTGTAAAGCAGAAGCTAAGGAAATTTAAAACAAACATCAGTGTAAAAATCAAAGAAGAGGTCACCAAGCAGTTTGATGTGAAGGTCATCCGGGTCACGCGGTATCCCACTTGGTTAGCTAATGTTGTGTCTATGCCAAAGAAGGATGGAAAGATCAGAGTGTGCGTTGATTACCGTGATCTCAATAAGGCGAGTCCTAAAGACAACTTCCCACTGCCAAACATCCACATATTGATTAACAATTGTGTCAAACATGAGATTGGTTCCTTCGTGGATTGTTATGCGGGCTATCACCAGATTTTGATGGAAAAGACGGCTTTCATCACGCCTTGGGGGACGTATTGTTATAGGGTCATGCCGTTTGGGTTGAAGAATACAGGGGCAACATACATGAGGGCGATGACCACCATGTTCCATGACATGATACATCGGGAAATTGAAGTCTATGTAGACGACGTGATCATAAAGTCGAGGAAGCAATGTGACCATGTCAAGGACTTAAGGAAGTTTTTCCAGAGACTCTGCAGGTACAACCTCAAACTTAATCCAGCGAAGTGTGCGTTTGGAATCCCATCTGGGAAGTTGTTGGGGTTTGTGGTAAGTCGACGCGGCATTGAATTAGACCCGTCCAAGATCAAAGCCATTCAGGAACTACCACCGCCAAGGAGCAAGAAAGAGGTGATGAGTTTGCTTGGCAGGTTGAATTATATCAGCAGGTTCATTGCCCAGCTCACAACAACTTGCGAGCCCATCTTTATGCTGCTAAAGAAAGATGTTGCGGTCAGATGGACGGATGAATGTCAGGCAGCATTTGACAAGATTAAGGAGTATTTGGCCAGTCCACCTGTGTTGGTCCCGCCGGAGCCGGGAAGATCCTTGATCCTTTATCTGACAGTTTTGGATAACTCTTTTGGGTGTGTGCTGGGGTAGCATGACATCACAGGAAAGAAAGAGCAGGCGATTTACTACCTCAACAAGAAGTTCACATCGTATGAGGTGAAGCACACTCAGCTTGAGAGGACGTGTTGTGCCTTAACCTGGGTAGCGCAGAAGTTGAAACATTACTTGTCGTCGTATAGCACATATCTCATCTCTCGGTTGGACCCGTTGAAGTACATCTTTCAGAAGACTATGCCCACAGGGAGGCTTGCGAAGTGGCAAATCTTGCTTACGGAGTTTGATATTGTCTATGTGACCCGGACTGTAATGAAAGCACAAGCGGTAGCTGATCATCTAGCCGAGAATCTAGTTGATAATGAATATAAACCTTTGAAGACATATTTCCCTAATGAGGAGATAATACATGTTGAGGAATTATAATAGGCCGAGAAGCCAGGATGGAAATTGTTCTTTGATGGGGCTGCCAACACCAAAAGCATCGGGATAGGAGCAGTACTTATTTCTGAGACAGGGCAACACTGCCCTGTTACGGCTCAACTTCGTTTCTATTGCACCAATACCATGGCTGAATACGAGGCGTGTATCTTGGGCTTGAGTTTGGCTATAGACATGGGTGTCCAGGAAATCTTGGTCATGGGTGACTCGGATCTTCTGGTGCACCAGATTCAGGGGGAATAGGAGACACGAGACTTGAAGCTCATACCGTACAGATAGTGTTTGCACAAGCTTTGTCAACGGTTTCAGTCAATAGATTTCAGGCATATTCCAAGGATTCATAATGAAGTTGCCGACACTTTGGCCACTTTGGCGTCAATGTTGCATCATCCAGATAAGGCTTATGTGGACCCTTTGCAGATTCAGGTCCGAGATCAGCATGCCTATTGTAATATGGTAGAAGAAGAACTCGATGGTGAGCCGTGGTTCCATGACATTAAAGAATACCTCAGGATGGGAGTATATCCCGCACAGGCCACAGGGGATCAAAAGAGAACGATTCGATGCTTGGCAAGCGGATTTTTCTTTAGTGGAGGAGTGTTGTACAAGAGAACTCCAGATCTTGGTTTATTGAGATTCATGGATGCTAAATAGGCCACAGTCATCATGACCGAGGTACATGCAGGAGTCTGTGGACCTCATATGAGTGGATATGTGTTAGCGAAGAAGATTCTCCGAGCAGGATATTATTGGCTTACTATGGAACGAGATTGCATCAGTTTCGTGCGCAAGTGTCATCAATGTCAGGTACATGGAGATTTGATTCATTCTCCACCATCTGAATTGCATACAATTTCGGCACCATGGCCCTTCGTTGCTTGGGGAATGGATGTCATTGGGCCGATCGAGCGAGCGGCATCAAATGGGCACAAGTTTATCCTGGTAGCCATTGATTATTTCACTAAGTGGGTTGAGGCGAAAACTTTCAAATCTGTAACCAAGAAGGCAGTGGTCGATTTCGTGCATTCAAATATCATCTGTCGGTTCGGAATCCAGAAGGTAATCATTACGGACAATGGTACCAATCTCAACAGCCATCTGATGGCGGAGACATGTCAGCAGTTTAAGATCACACACCACAATTCCACCTCATATCATCCTAAGGCGAATGGAGCAGTCGAAGCAGCTAATAAGAACATCAAGAAGATACTTCGGAAAATGGTGGAAGGGTCCAGGCAATGGCATGAGAAGTTACCTTTCGCCTTGTTAGGCTACCGCACTACTGTCCGCACTTCAGTAGGGGCGACTCCTTATTCACTAGTGTATGGAACTGAGGCAGTAATACCCGCAGAAGTTGAAATACCATCCCTCCGGATTATCACCGAGGCGGAAATTGATGATGTTGAATGGGTCAAAGCCCGCTTGGAACAATTGAGTTTAATTGATGAAAAAAGATTGGCCGCAGTATGTCACGGACAATTGTACCAATAGAGAATGGCAAGAGCATATAACAAGAAGGTGTGCCCACGGAAATTTGAAGTAGGGCAATTGGTGTTGAGACGTATTTTACCTCATTGGGCTGAAGCAAAAGGAAAGTTCGCCCCAAACTGGCAGGGGCCATTTGTTGTAACCAGAGTGTTGTCCAATGGCGCACTATATCTGACCGATGTGTAAGGAAAGTGTGTAGAAATGGCTATCAACTCTGATGCAGTCAAGCGATATTATGTATGATTTCTTTGTCTAATTGTACTTGATTGTATTTGGCATATTTTTGAGATTGAAATGACGAAGGCATTTCGTTCTGCTATCCAAACACTTTATCCTTTGTTACCCCTTTTGAGCCTTATTTTATTTTCTTTCGTACCCCTCTTTCGGAATCAATAACAAAACTCGGAAGCCCGAGCAGGGAAGATCAGCGGAGAAACAAGAAGAACAGTCCAAAAGAAAAGAGAAGAAAAGAGAAAAGAAATGAAAGAGAAAAGAAAAAAAAGAGAAACTGGGGAAGATCGCAACAACGAATGTAATTTTATGTCCTGAACTACGTTTGACTTGATCCCAAAAGGGTACTTAGGCAGCCTCTCTGAGGTTCAGTCACACCAAAACAAAATCCCAAAAGTCCCCCAAGAAAGAAACTGGGGCAGAAGTTATGTTTGTCGTGTGAAATTTGATTCCGAAGGTTGTAACTTTAAACCCATGTTGAATTATTTTGAGCCTTTAATACCCTTCTTTTCTAACCCCTACCCAAAAGCCTGCATTACGGTCCAAAGAAAGACCTTCCGATTAATCTTCAAGAAGTGCCGATACAAGCAAGTAAAAGTGGTCTATATCAGGGGCAACACTCCGGTACAAGAAGAAAAATGATGAAAATGAGAGAGTCTTATTGGTGAAAACCCTCACGGGCACCATAAGGCGACGGGAGTTGAGAGAAATAAAAAATGAGAGAGTCTTATTGGTGAAAACCCTCACGGGCACCGTAAGGCGAAGTGAGTCGAGAGAAATAAAAATGAGAGAGTCTTATTGGTAAAAACCCTCACGGGCACTGTAAGGCAAAGGTGAGTTTTCAGATAGGCAAATGAAACAAGTCTGTAGTTGAAAGTTGCTCAAGACATTGCAAGGTTTGGGTTTGGTTGAAAATTAGGGGATGAAAGTCCGGAACAGCGAATGTGGAAATTGAAAGTCGGTTGGTTGGTCAGACTAGGCCGGTTAATTCAAAATGTATGGCATGATCAATGGCACCAGCTGTTCCACTCAAATAAGTCCCCTCATCTTCCTTTTCATTACAAATCATCCGTTTCCGGATTGTCTCTATCTTTAACCCTCGAGGTCATTGCATTTCATTCTTTTGAGGTCTGTTCCTTAAAGCGTTTCAGTGTTAAGTCCGTGCAAAACAAAAGGGGAATGTCAAAGCTAACTACCGGTTTCCCAGTTGCAAAGCACAACAGGGCCAGAATACATCAAAGATGAAGTAAGACATAAAGGACCACTGGAAGTGTCATCGGTGGATTAATCAGATAATTGTGGGGAAGAAGCGAAGTTTTAGATAGAGGGGTCAGAAACACAAAAACAACCATATGGGACAGAACACTTGGGTCATCAAAGTCATAGGGTGGAAATTCGGTCAGGAAGTCGAGGAGGTTCAAGGCAAGCCCAGGGAAGCAGGTCGGAGTAAAGCCCAGCAGCAGGGACATACCCAGCAAGAATGCCAGCAACTAACCACCATTTTAGATTAACAAAATCTTTCTTCGATTGAAACAGGGTCAAGAAATTTTCTTTGTTTGATATGTTGAAGTCAGGCGCCCACCTGGAGAACAAGGGAATACATTCCAAAGTTCCAGCAATCAGGCGCCCACCTGGAGAATAAGGGAAGTCCAATTCAAAATTTTCGTTTTTAATTTTCAATAATAGTTGGCAACATGATGCGCCCAGCCATCAAACTAGGGCAGAAATTTTTTCTTTATTTTGTCTATTTTGTTGCAAGCAGGCGCCCACCTGGAGAACAAGAGAATACATTTCAAGCTCAACAGTCAGGCGCCCACCTGGAGAACAAGGGAATACATTTCAAGTTTCAGCAATCAGGCGCCCACCTGGAGAACAAGGGAATACATTTCAAGTTTCAGCAGTCAGTCGCCCACCTGGAGAACAAGGGAAGTACAATTCAAATTTTAATATTTGATAACATGTTGTACCCAGTCATCAAATTGGGGCAGAAAATTTTCTTTGTTTGTCTATTTTGTTGAAGTCAGGCGCCCACCTGGAGAACAAGGGAATACATTTCAAGTTCAGCAGTCAGGCGCCCACCTGGAGAACAAGGGAATAAATTTCAAGTTTCAGAAGTCAGGCGCCCACCTGGAAAACAAGGGAAGTACAATTCAAGTTTTAGCTTTCAAGTTTTGATATTAGATAACATGATGTGCCCAGCCACCAAACTGGGGTAGGAAATTTTCTTTGTTTGTCTGTTTTGTTGCAATTAGGAGCCCACCTGGAGAATAAGGGAATACTTTTCAAGTACAGCAATCAGGAGCCCACCTGGAGAACAAAGGAATACTTTTCAATATCCAGCGATCAGGAGCCTCCCTGGAGAACAAGGGAATACGTTTCCAGTTCAGCAATCAGGAGCCCGCCTGAAGAATAGAGGCATATATGCAGTCAAGCATCACTCGAAGGAATGGCAAAACATCTTCGATCACAATGCAAGGCAACAACGCTAGAATTCCATTGGAAGAATACAAGTTCAAAGCAACACAAGGGCAAGTTTGAAGACATAGATAGGACCTTTTTGTAATTCATTGATCATAACTTAGGCTAGCTTCTTTTTATTTTGACACGATGTAATAAGGAGGTCAGCAAGCAGTAGCAGTAGCAATAGCAGTGAAATCACAGCTCCTGGTAGTCCCAGTTACCAAACATTCCCGAACTACACTGACCTGATTCCTTTTTAGCCAAGGATATGTAGGCAATCTCTGAAGCAGGATGCGGGCAACTCTTTCAAAAATGCTTCACACGGAATATTCAAACGGGCAAAAATTGCTCGTTTCCGCTCACTTATCTTTGCACGAAAACTCTTCGTGTTTCCGGGCAAAGAGGGGCAGATGTGAGCACGTGATTTTTGCCCTATGTAAAAATTATTCCCAAAAAATTCAAACAAATGATTTCTTTCATCATTTTGTAATCTTGTGAATCTTTGTGTTATTTACTGTTAATTGTTTGCATTTTATTTGTGCATTTTAATTAGTAAAAAAATATAAAAATACTTGGCATTTGCATTTAGAATTTAATTTCACATTTTAGGATTAATTAGTAGTTGAGTTACTTTTAGGAAAAGGAAAATAACAAAAATGGTCCTTTTTGTATTTTTAGTTTTAATGTGTTTTAGTTTGCATTTAAATAGGGAATTTGTGCAATTGGAAGTTTGGAAGTATAATTTTAGAGTCAATTTGAGTTTTGGTTTTTAATTTAGCATTTAACAAAAATTAAAAAATATAAAATACAAAAGGAAATAGAAAAACAAAATAAATAAAAGAAATAAAAAGGGAAAAAGAAAGGAAAATAATTTAAAAGTAAAAGAAAATATAGGCTTAATGCCCACATTTGGGCCAAATTCTAAATCCCATTCCCCAGCCCAAGTAATTTCCACTGGTCTCCCAAGCCCAATATCCCATTACCCGGTCCAGTTCCCCATTTGCCAAAAATGACCCCGTTTAGATAACAGTTACCAGGCCGTCTATTCACTCCAATCCAACGGCCTGAGTTCAATCTCAGGCATTAAATAAAAGTGTCCAAATCCTTTAGTAACCCTAGAGACCACATGTTGCCTTTCTCGTACACCCCCTTGTAATGCCACCATCGCCCCATCATGCCTCCGCCACTCCTCCGCCCTAACTCTGCTGCCGAAAATCGCCCACGGTGGCGCAGAACCTCCAAACGCCACCAAAATTACACCCCTGTTTCTCCTTCTCCTCCCCTTTACAAAACCACTACCCGTTTCTCTCAAATCCCGACCAAATGTGTCGAATATTGGATCGAAATTTTTTCAGCCACAACGCAACCTCTTCCAAATCACCCCAAATTTACACCAATGAATCTCCTCTATCTCCTCTTTCCAATGATCTAAGAATCACCCCTCGAATATGGCCGGAACTTCTCGAATTTCAAATTGAGTTTTTCCGGCCAAAACCCTAAGTGCTCTGAATTACTCCAAATTGGTACCACACGATCCCCTTCTCTTCCTCATTATGCTTCTATCATTGTTGGTGCTCAAATATCACCAGAGAACCCTAATTTGGAATCTGGAAATGAGAGGCTAAATCAGTGAGTTCTTCGAGTTTTTCCTTTTTCTTTGTTTAAGTTCTTTCTGTTGCTTGGCTCTCATAATTATTAACTGTTAGTTTAATGTTCGTTTAGTTTATTTTTGGTTCCATTCTGAGTCTAATTTTGTGCTTGATTTTCTTTTTTATTTCTTGTGTAGTTTAGTTTGATTTGATTCTCGATTCCAGTTTAGTAAATTGTTTCTTTAGCTTAATGATAATTATGTTAGTTTAATTGTGATCTTTCTGTCGATTTGGTAGAATTTGTTTTTATTCGCTTCAGTATTACTCTTATAGGAATAATTGATCTCCTGATATTCTTGTTTTACTTCAATCTTGGTTCAATTAGTTAAGTCTTAGTTTGTTAGTCTTAGCTTGAATTAGGATTAGTCTTCAGTATGTTGATAGTTCAGAGATTAGGGATTTGTTTGGTTATAGATGTGATTTAGTTTAAACTCAAGGGTAAAATAGGTAGTTCAAGGGTAGGGAATTTAGAATGAACTTTCCAGGAGCTTCTAGATGGGGGCTTTTAGGTAAATTGCAAAAGATAAGTGTAGTTACTTGGACAACAAGTTAAAAAATAAGGGACTAAAGCTGAAAATGAATAAGGACTAAAAAAGAAAACTGAAAATCTGATAAGCTTCATTTTGTGCCTATAAAAGGCATGCACCTTGCCTTGATTAATAAGTTTGGACCCCAAAAATTTCCCCTTTCACTTTCCACAAGTCTCACCAGTGGAGATTTGAATTTGAAATTCAAAAACTCATTTGGTTCTTAGATCTAGATCTGCAGAAAAACAAACAAAAAAAACATTAGTGGAGCTCCAAAAATAAAAAAAAAATATCGTTCTATTAGAGTTTAATTCGATTTCAGGCAGTAGTATTTGATTTTGCATCCTTTTGCTTAAAGTTTGATTGCTGGAACTTGCTGGAAATTCTTGAGTTATTTTCAAGCTAGAACTGGTTTATTCGAATAGATTTTTGGTTATTCTGGAGTCATTTTTGGTGATGCACCTCTGTACATTGGCCTAGGTT
Organism: Nicotiana glauca; assembly: GCA_026770625.1. Classification (NCBI taxonomy): domain Eukaryota; kingdom Viridiplantae; phylum Streptophyta; class Magnoliopsida; order Solanales; family Solanaceae; genus Nicotiana; species Nicotiana glauca. The sequence continues at coordinate 105,728 of MU773231.1, forward strand.
CATTGACACTGTCTATTGGACTCAAAAAGTGTGTTTCTGCTGTTGTGTACTACTGTTGCTGATCTTCCTCTTTCCTTTCCTAATTCCAGGTACATTTTTGTCCCTAATGGTGTGAAGGCTCACTCGATGTATTTGAACTGTTGTGAAATCGATTTGATGAAGCATTTTTGCCATAAAAGTCTGTTGTCGCTTTCATTCGCTAGTTGTAACATGTAGTGATAGTTTTATTCAAATAGATTTGCATTAATGTTAAACAGGACTGATCAAACTCACCTTGTAATTACCTTGGACTGTTGAACTGTTATTTCTTAGGTCTGTTTGAACTTTTAAAGAGCAATTTCATAGAATAATTCATATTATTTTAGTTAATTTCTGTTAGTGGTCCATATATCTGTTAGTAAGCTGTAGTATTACTGTTAGGAACCATCTAAAACTGTATTAAATTTCAGTAATAGAAAATGCCATGCTCAATGTGATAGATTGTAGATTTAAACGTTTTCATGTGTAATTTGTTTCCAGTTAGTAATATGGAACAAGTGCTGGTTTTTAACACCATAATATTCAACTGGAAGTTCGAACTAGTGTGAATATATAGTATAAAAATTGGCTAATGTTGGTATTGTAAATAGATGGCAGAAATATGCTTAATGATAATAGATTGTAAATGGATTACATGTTCTCACTATTAGTTCAATTTGTTTGGGAAATTAAATTTCAACAATTAAATTTTTGAAAATCTTACTGTTAAATGCCTGGGCTCCTGATAAATGGGCTGTAAAAAATAAGCCCATTGCTTGTTCAATTGCCTGAACAGCCAGCTTGATCCTTAGGCTGGAAAAGATCCGAGGCTGGACTTCACTAAAGCCCAATGGCTGAACAACAACATTTACAGGCCTGGACCAACGATTCAAGGCCCGAAACTGCTATAAATCAAAAACTCTTTTGTTAAAATTTATATTAGGAATAGGGTATTAATTTTCAAATATAAATTTGGGTATTCGAGTTAGGTAGTGGGTTCAAATTAGGAAAGTCCTCCCTTTTGTTTGAATTCAGACTTGAATTCGAGGCTCGGATTTATAAATGTAAATTAATCATGCCCGTTTAGAGACAAAATAAAAATAGAAAATCATAATTACTTTAGGACTTGCCTTTTTAAATAAAAATGAGAAGAGACTCGCCGCACAAAACATATAAATTGCGGGGCCCTCATTAAATGCTCAATTAAAAATACTTAGAATTCGGGCGGGCCGTATAGTGAATTTCACGGCCTCTCGCAAAGATAATAACGCGTTAGCCACTTTAGGTGCGTTTTTAATAATTTTACCTTCTTAAACACGGGTCGCATTTCATGCGACCCAAATCCAAATCCCAAGACGTTGAATAAGAATGTGTCAAGGATCCGGGTGCATTTTATGTGACGTGATCCGAAAATACGTTCTTAAACGACGTTCACTTTCTTAATAATCGACTAAAAGCGGTAAATAATTCTAAATATGGCACTATAGGTTTAACATGTATAAAATCAGAATTTAGCCAAATATAGCAATTGAGCGACTGTGCTAGAACCACGGAACTCGGGAGTGCCTAACCCCTTCTCCCGGGTTAACAGAATTCCTTACCCGGATTTCTGGTTCGCGACTGTTAAACAGAGTCAAACCCTTTCTTCGATTCGGGATTCAAACCGGTGACTTGGGACACCATAAATCTACCAAGTGGCGACTCTGAATCTCTTAATAAATGAATCACGTTTCGATTGTCCTTTAATTGGAAAAACTCCCTTTATTATACCCTTCACGGGGTGTAGTAGCGGAAAAAGGAGGTGTGACATGTATGTGGTGACTATTGGGGATCTGGAGACCCGAGTTGATCTTTTATTATCGAGTATGATGGATTTGATGTCATTCTGGGCATGGATTTTCTATCTCCGTGTCGCACCATTCTGGACTGTCATGCTAAGACAGTCACATTGGCTATACCGGGTATACCACGAATCGAGTGGCGAGGTATGACTGATTATGTTCCTAGTAGAGTGATCTCTTTCTTGAAGGCCCAGCGTATGGTTGGGAAGGGTTATCTTTCGTATCTTGCCTTTGTGAGAGATGTCGAAGCTGAGCCTCCCAATATTGATTCTATTCCAGTTGTAAGGGATTTCCCTGATGTATTTTCTGCAGACCTGCAGGACATGCCACCGGACAGAGATATTGATTTTGGTATTAACCTGGTGTCGGGCACTCGGCCCATTTCTATTCCGCCGTATCGTATGGCACCAGCGGAGTTAAAGGAGCAGCTTCAGGAACTCCTTGATAAGGGGTTAATTTAGCCTATTGTGTCACCTTGGGGGTGCACCAGTTCTATTTGTGAAGAAGAATGATGGCACTATGAGATTTTGTATTGATTATAGGCAATTGAACAAGGTAACAATAAAGAACAAGTATCCTTTGCCTCGCATCGATGATTTATTCGACCAGCTTCAGGGAGCGAGAGTGTTCTGCAAGATTGATCTCCATTTAAGTTATCATCATTTGAAGATCAGGAATTCGAATATTCTTAAGACGGCCTTCAAGACTAGATATGGTCATTACGAGTTCCTGGTTATGTCTTTTGGACTGACCAATGCCCCAGCAATGTTCATGCATTTGATGAACAGCGTGTTCCGGCCGTATCTTGACTCGTTTGTCATAGTCTTCATTGATGATATTCTGGTATATTCGCGTAGTCAGAAGGAGCACGCAGAGTATTTGAGGGTTGTGTTCAGAGATTGAGTGAGGAAAATCTTTATGCAAAGTTCTCCAAGTGTGATTTTTGGCTCGATTCAGTGGCATTCTTGGGACACGTGGTGTCCAAGTAGGGTATTCAGGTTGACCCAAAGAAGATAGAGGCGGTTCAAAGTTGGCCCAGACCGTCCTCAGCTACTGAGATTCGCAGTTTTCTTATTTTGGCAGGCTATTATCGCCGGGTTTTTCAGGGATTCTCATCTATCGCATCGCCCTTGACCAAGTTGACTCATAAGGGTGCTTCATTTGTATGGTCGGACGAGTGTAAGGAGAGCTTTCAGAAGCTCAAGACAGCTTTGACCACAACTCCAGTGTTGGTTTTTCCATCAGCTTCAAGTTCATATATACTGTGTATTGTGATGCTTCGAGAGTAGGGATTTGTTGTGTAATGATGTCTTAAATTTTTGTTTTTGGAAGATTTGGTAAAAATCTATTTTTTCTACCATAAATTCATGGATTCATGATGTGAATGAGTATGGAATTATGTCTATAAAGGATTTATGAAAAAGAACACTTACCTCATTCAAATTTGTGAAAACTCCTCTGAAAATCGCCCAAACCGAGCTCCCCCAACTCTATTTTGTCAAAAATGGCTAAAATCTCCATTTTATAGCATTTTATGATTCGGGCGCCACAAGTGACGTCGGGCGCTGGTTCTAGTAGCCAAAAATAATCCCGGCTCCATGGATGGCGCCCCGCGCTACCCTGGGCGCTGGCGATGGGAAATTATTTTTCCCCGACACGAAAATGGGCATAACTCTCTCATACGATGTTCGAATTGGACGATTCTTTTTTATATGGCTCCAAAATTTCGATACGGATCTAATACTTCAATCAAAACTGAATTTGGAATTCATTTGCTTAATATGATCCGCTTATTCTTGAAGAAACGACATCGAAACATTCTTGAAATGCCCAAGTTAAACTCCAACAACCATCCAAAATCCACTCGAGGCCCTCGGGACTTCACACAAATATATCAACAAGTCTTAAAACTTTATATGGACTTATCTAGGGTTTCAAATCATTCCAAGCAATGTTGAAACGTTAATTCACACCTCGATTCGGACTTATGAGTTTCAAACTTTTCAATTTACAAAACTTGTCCCGAAACATATCAAATGAATCCAGAATGACTTCAAATTTGGCACACAAGTCATAAATGATAAATTGGAGGTATTTCAAATTTTTGGAATATCAATCCGAGCCCAATATCAATAAAGTCAAATCCGTAGTCAAACTTCGGAAACATTTAGCCTTTAGATTTCTAGTTTTTTTTGTTAAATGGCTATAACTTGAGCTAGGGACCTCCAAATTTGATTCCGGGCATACGCCCAAGTCACAAATAACGATACGGACCTACTTAAACTATCAAAACACTTATACAGGTCCATTTGCTTAAAATATTGACCAAAGTCAACTAGGGATGGCAATGGGGCAGTGCGGGTGCGGACAGTGCGGGTTTAGGCATATGCGGGGTGGTGCGGGTTTAGATATATGCAGCGCGGGTCGAGGCAGAGCGGGTTGAAATAACTTTTTTGCAGTTCTATGCGGGTGCGGGTGCGGGTGCGGGTTAAGATTAAAATTTTTTACAAAATTACAATTTTTCCGGCTATCCTTATTTTCTTCGGCTTTCACCTTTGGAAGGTGACCTTCCTCTCTTTGTTCTAATCTATGATGACTGAAGCTCTCTAGTCTTGTAGTTCATTAAAAAAAAATTGACTATATTTTTTAATTCTTATCTTAATCAACTTTTGTCCTAGTTTAATTGAAAATACTTTTAGCACTTCAAATTCCTCTGCATACGTGACAGCTTACAATTCAAATTTAAGTAAATAGAACCTAAATAGAATCAAAATAGACACTATGTTTCTGGTCAGTTTTTTATGGCTTTCGGTTTCTATTACAAAAAGATTTTATAGTGTATATCATTGTGAAATTATAAAAAACCACCTCGACATTTTCAGCCAAGTTTAAATCCTATTCACAATGAAAATTCCAGTCAAAAGCTTAAACAGAGACTAACAAATGAAAAGAAAAAAAATCAGGTGGGTGGGGGCGGGGCGGGTGAATGCAGATGAAAGTCCTATGCGGGGCGGGTTGAAACATTGCGGGTTAAAATAGGACCCGCCTCCCACCCGCACTGTCGCCATCCCTTAATAAACTCACTTGAGTTTTAAAGCTCTATTTCACTTTTTTTTTTCACATAAAACGTTCTAAAAAATTATACAGACTGTACATGCAAATCGAGGTGAGGTAAAAAAAGGAGGTTTTTAGGCCTCAGAACACTGAATTTGTTTCTAAAATAAGTGATGACTTTTTGGATCATCACAATTACTCTTCCAAATTAATCCCGAACTTTACAAAAATCAATACCAATCTCATATGCATGTCCTAATTCATCATATGAATCTACTCAAGACCTCAAACCATTGAATGAAATATTAGAGCTTAATGCCTCAAACCAGTCGAATCATTGCAAAAATCTTTTTATGGAGGAGAGAGATAGGTCGGTTTGAATAGCAAGCTTGAAAATAAAAGAAGAGGTTATTCGTTCACAACAGAAAAGGCGCTCAAAGTGCATATCGAAACCACATATTATATTATCATTAGTTTACAAAAAATATTAAGTGAGGATAAATTTTATTAGAAACAAAATAATTGTTACTTTGTTATAAAATAACAACGGTAAAGTAAATAAACTAAAGATAAGTATAGAGAGAGATTGATATTTTTATTCAACTTTCAAACTGACGTACATAATGAACTGAAATATCCTCTATTTATAGAAGAAAGGAAGCTGCTAGTGTAAACTGCTGTATAAGCTGCTTGTAATTTGCTTGCAAGCTGCTGTGTAGGCTGTTTGTAAGTTACTTGTAAGCTGCTATTGCAAGCTACTGTGTAAGCTGCTTGTAGGTTTCTCGTAAACTGCTATTGTACCCGATATAGATAATCTTCTATTGGGATAATATTTATCCATAACGGAGTACTGAAATGATAAGCTTCTTCAGGAGGCTTATTTTCAATAGAGTACTAAATAAATAAATATATTTACGGCGGAGTCCCATATGGATAAGCTTCTTCAAGAAACTTATTTACAATGGAGTACTAAATGAATATCTATTAATATAATATATATTTATAATACTCCTCCTTGGATGTTCATTAAAAGATAATGTGCCTCATTAAAATCTTACTAGGAAAAACCCCGTGAAAAAAATCCTAGTAAAGAAAAGAGAGTACACATATTTAGTAATACACATTGCTAGGTGTCTCATTGAAAACCTGTAAGGAAAACCCCATGGGAAAAACCCCTTAGTAAGGAAAAAAGAGTGCATCGCGTATTTTACTCCCCCTGATAAAAACCTTATTTCAAATACTCGAGTCTCCGCATTTCAATCTTTATACCATCTTCTCAAAAGTTGAATTTGTAGAGAATATTATCCACGACTATTTCAGATCGATTTAAATTAATTTCATCAAACCAAGAAGCTGCTGCAAGTTATTTCATTGAGTTGCTTGCAACTTGCCTGCATCAACTGCTTGTAGAAAACTTCAATGGAGTACTAATCGATAATCTTCTTCAATAAGATTATCTATAGTTGAGTAATAAATGGACATCCACAATAATATTTTCATAACACTCCTCCTTGGATGTTCATTATTATGCTCCTCGTTAAAACCTTACTAGGAAAAACCCCGTGGGAAAAAATTTTAGTCAAGGAAAAAGGGTACACTAATAATATACATTGCAAGCTGCCTCATTAAAAACCTTACCAGGAAAAACCCAGTGGAAAAAAACTGAGTAAGGGAAAAAGAGTACACTGCAGAGACTTGGGTATATTAGCATCAGGACCAAGGAGTTCATCATCCTATTCTGAGGTAAGAACGGATCTTGATTCACTTTAAGTGATCAAAAAAATCATTGGTGTATTCAATGAGTATGTTTTGTCCATGTAAAAGTATTTTAAGGCCCTTTTTGTATAGGCCAATTGATGGATAAAAATCCCGTATGCTAAATGTTCGATTTGCAGACTAAAATAAAGTTTTGTATTTCCAAGATCTTTCATCTCTAATTCTTTCTTAAGATATTCAATTGCCTTTTAGAGGTTTCTGGAGTTCCAACAAGATTTATGTCATCAATATAAACATCAAGTATAACAAATTTTGATGATATTTTCATTATAAAAAATACATGGACAAATAACATCACTTAATCTGTTTCAATAAATATTCACTGAGGCGATTGTACCACAAACGCACAGATTCCTTTAAACCATACAAAGACCTTTGTAATCTGATCGAGTACATTTCTCGAGACTTTAAACTATATGCTTCAGGAATTTTAAATCCTTCAGGGATCTTTATAGAGATTTAATCAAATGAGTCATATAGGTTATGACTCGCATTTAAATGGCATAGCATCTTTCCTTCGGCCCATCTTTCAAAGCTAGCAAAAAGTTCGAGCCTTCGAGATCTCTCTTGAACGACGGTCGGTTAGTCATTTTCTTCTATTGGGTGTTTGGACTACTAGTCCGATCCTCAAAATATTTTATAGTATTATGCGCTATGTTGTATCAAATATATTGTTGACAATCATTTTGTAACAGTTCGCAAGAGACATAACTTGTTGAGATCTCATCACTTTCTTTATTTTCAAGTACCTGAACTTCTTCGGGAGTTTCATGAAACGTTATGTTGTGGCCTGTTCTAGAGCTCATTTCTCCTCATTATGATCAATTTGAATCCTTATCATCTTTCAAATATTGTTACTTTTGGGAGCAATTGGTCTACCACGCTTTATGTGTACAGTAAACTCTATCCTTCAGGGACTTTAAATTTTAATAGGTGCATTTGCTGCTGAAATATGATATTTGATTTTGGATTAACAAATGCTTCGGACATTTGACTTAAATTATCTTCTATGTGAGGATCATATTAATGATAATTAGATTCATATAGCATATTTTTCAGTTGTTTATTGCATCCCAGTTGTTAGAAAAGCTAACATATATCCCCAACCTTCTTTGAGAAATATATCTTTGTGCATTGTGGCAGAGAAATTAATCATATACCACACATCAAAAGATAGTAAAATATTTAGTTTCTGATCCTAAACCAATTGTGAGGGAAGGACTTATCATATATTGTTGGTCTAATGCATACAAGTGTTGTTATATGCAATTTAGAAAATCTTAGACCCACACATAAAATTTGTTTATCATAAACAATAGTTTAGACATTAATAGGAGGTATTCACTACTAAACTAGCTTGTATATAAACCAACATAATCAAGATGAACTATCTTGATTTCATAATCCGAAAATTATGCTCTTAAGTGAGAAAAGCAATTTCAAATGCCAAACTGTAGGTTGACAATAAACATACATGTAACCATCTTACATATTCATCTATAAGTAGTTCACATGATAAGTGAATGAGCCCATATTCATATTTTATATATTTCAGAATCAGGGGTCTTAGTCCCAACTTTAGCTGGTATAATCAATTTATTATGAGAACAAGCAACACAGGAGAATTCTTGAAGAATCTTCTAGTTCTTCAGTACATGCTTATCTGAATTCTCAAATAGCTCATTTAAAAATGGCAAATGAAAACATCAAATTTATCATGGCATGTGTTATCTCTTAGTAAACTTCTGGTTTACTATAGAATAAACTTTTTCATTAGTAAACTTCTGATTTACTGTGGCTACTTTTGAATTAGCAAATTTCTGGTTTACTGTAGCTACTTTTGCCTCGGTAAAACTTCGGATTTATTTTGACTGCTTTTGCATTAGTAAACTTCTGGTTTACCGTGATAGATGATGTAGTACAAATTAAAGAATAAGGTGGGTAACTTCTCACATACATATTATTTTATCCCCCATGATGTGGAAACATGAAGATTTTCAATCTTCCAATTATTTATAGTCTTAATACGATAGCCATTTGTTTTAGTAAACGTCGAATTTACTACAATATATGTTTTGACCATAATCACATAATATGAATGATATATTTATATATAAGCTCTTCGAGCCTTCATTTATTCTCCACAATCTAATATTTATCGGACACTACCGGTGTCATGTGTCTTCTAGTCAAACAGTTAGCTCTTCAGGAATTGGTGATACATTTTATACTATCAAATATTGCTCAGATACTTCTGGTATCATGAGAGAAAATCATAATCAAATGAACAATATAAAACCATTTCTAAATTTATAAATGACAAAAATTAAGAATTTTAATATTTTTACAAACTAACTTTGTGACAAATATCTCCTTCAAGGAGAAATACAATTAATGTCTGAATATTTTGTATCAATGTAGCAACCACATAGTCATTGCATCATTTAAGAAAAGATACACGAGTTGTTATTTCCTTCGGGGAACTGAATAACTAACCATAATATATTAATGTGGTTGTAGTAGAAAACATACTACAAGAATGCTTTTGCCTTATAACGATAAATTCATCCAAGATATTTTACGTACAACATGTACATGCGGTAATGATCTTTGTGCCACAAAAATAATATTTATATCCTCTGTTATTCAAGCTCTTCAGGAGGTGAGTAGTGCTATTATTTTTTCATTCACTTTAGAGAATGAAAATGTGTTTCAAAAATAACTTTGGATAGCTCATTATTTTATTCAAGCACAAAAAGACATAGTTTCATAATATTTTTCTGCTTTAGGAGAAAAATTCAATTGTGTTACTTCTTCAGGAGAAAATTTAAAATACATAAAATTGAGTATATATATTATTTCAACCATATTACCTTTTCTGGAGGTGAATTGTAATATATTTATATCAAAAACGCGTTCATATTTAGGAGCTTTATTAATATTGTCACATTCACTTCAGGGAATGGATTAATATTTATCAAAAGCTCTCATCCTTCAGGAAACGAAACATAATTATCTGAACGTGCATTAATCACACCAAATCGTGTGATGGCTGAGAACCACTTTTAAGATAATGCTATTTCATGAGCAAATCGAGGCATGCAAGTAATATAGAGAAATTTTCTCTAACTTATCTTCAATTGTAATCGTAGAAAGCTTAAATTATCGCTTCTGGTGATCATAGGCATATGCCACTTCTAGTGGTTAACAATTTCTTTTTACAATGAGATATACGAAGCATAACCACTTCTAGTAGTTGTATTTTACTTTCAAACTCTACCAGAGTTGCAAGCAAACTTATTGTCTTTGCTCGCCTTTAGAATTAAGTTATAGGACTTCAATATAAGATAAAAACCTTACCTGATAAGCATGAAATGCTTTTAAAGTGGTGTTTGTGCTTTATACATGGTTGTCACGACCCAAATCCCGGTCGTGATGGCGCCCAACACATTGCTAGGTAAGCCCGACCATTACCCGTTAACCAATCCAATTATTAACTCAAAATTTCTGATTTAGGTAAAATATCCTGATTTCATAATAATGATAAGAGTGCGGAAATCAAAACAACTGAAATAACAGCCCAACAAGATCTGGTGTCACAAGTCTGAGCCTCTAAACATCTGAATAATATCCTATACAACCAAGTCTAAAGCAGAAGTACAAGAGATAACGGGAAGGAGAGATCGGGTCCTGCGGACGCCGGCAACTACCTCGATAACTCCGCAATAAGGTGAAACAGCAGCAAAATATATATCAACTGCCCACTTCTTCCTTTGTCATCGAATTTGCTTCCTTGTGTGCGAATCTGTCTAAAATTTCAACAAATATGTTGCATTATACTAAAGAGACTATACCCAATCGAAAAATATCAAAATTCACGGATTTGGCAAAATCCGAGCCCCGGGCCCACATCTCAAAACTCAGAAATTTTTACATCAATACGATCCTTATCTCGCCACGAGTCTATACATACCAAATTCACAAAAGTCGGAGTCCATTTGCCTGCTCAAATCACCATTTTAGAATTTCAATCTCAAGCCCTAATTTCTTATAATTTGGAAATGTTTTCATGGATTTCAAGGATGATTCTTCAATAAAATCATGTATTTAACTCATAAAACTTACCTCCAATCGATCTCAGTTGAAACTCCCTTCAATCCCCGTCCAAAAGCTCTCAAAATGATTGAAAATGGTGGAAAAATGACCCAAAATCGGATATAAACTCACTGTCCAGATTTTTTGGAATTACCGTTCACCCGCGCGGTACTGTTCACCCACGTGGGTTACTGTGCACGTGCGGGTTACTGTTCACTGCTGATAAAAAAATACACTAGCAGCCAATTTAAATTGCAGCACACCCATTTTTCACTAAAATGGCTCTAACTCCATCATACGAACTCGGAATTAGACGATTCTTATTTCTACGAGTCACAAATAATAATACGAACACAACCCTTCAATCGAAACTCAATTCGGAGCTCATTTGACCAGTGCGATACTCATTTCACTCGTTAAATAATTAACTCACATTTCGCGTCAAAAACCCAATCGCGACTTGATAAAGACTTGTTGTTTTTCACCATAATTTGGGCTTATTGCCATATTTGGACTTCGTGCCAATTATTTGAAATCCTTTTGTGAATTTCCATCACTATTTTTCCTCACTAATTGAAAAATTATTTGAACTCAGTCCAATTGAATTATACTATTTCATGAACTCGGCTATATTTATACTCAACTTGAGATTTAAATGATGTTTATAATGTTGTTTGAGCTGAGCACCATTGTTTTACTGA
>MU773231.1:122747-136111 GCA_026770625.1 Nicotiana glauca
CAAAATCACCCAACGAAGCTACTGCAACTCTCGGAATTCCATTCCGACTCCCGGATCAAAACTCACCTATCAACCGAATTTCGCCAAAATTCCAACATCGCCAATTCAAGCCTATTTCTACACCGGACCTCCAAATTCAATTTCGATCGCTCCCCTAAGTCACAAATCATCCCCCGAAGCTAACCGAACCATCGAAATTAGATTCCGAGCCCTCTAACTCACAAGTCGATATCCGGTTGACTTTTTCAAACTATTCCTTCATCGAAGAGACTAGTTATCCCATTTCCTATCAAACTCGATCCGAATTGACTCAAATTCACCAAATACATATATNAATGGTAGACGATGATGCTCATGAAATCATCGTAACAAAGAGCATGACTTTAGTTGGAACAGCTATCTTCAACTGGGAGGGACGTTACTGCCAGCATCTCAACACCTCGGTAGGTTAGAACTACTTAATTTTAAAGCTCCACTATTCACCTGAGATAGGAAAATCAAATTTGAAGTAAGTGCTCAAAATGGCAGAGTCTCGTGCTCATAACGTGTTATAAAATAATAACTGTAAAGTAAATAAACCAAAGACAAGTAAAGAGGGAGATTGATATTTTTATTCAACTTTCAAACTGATGTACATAATGAACTGAAATATCCTCTATTTATAGAAGAAAGGAGCTGCTACTGCAAGTTGCTGTGTAAATTGCTTGTAAGCTCCTACTGCAAGCTGCTTGTAAGTTTCTCGTAAGATGCTATTATATCAGATATAAATAATCTTCTATTGGGGGTAATATTTATCCATAATGGAGTACCTAAATGTAAGCTTCTTCAGAAGATTTATTTCCAATAGAGTACTAAATAAATAAATATTATTTACGGTAGAGTCCCATATAAATAAGCTTTTTCAGAAAATTTATCTACAATAGAGTACTAAATGAACTTTCATAATATAATACTATATTTATAACATACTTCAATATCTTACATTGCTGTCATCATCATTGTACTATATAACAAGTAAAGGTTTTTGGTCGTCCAAGGATAAAATCGTCATTTTGATACCAACATGGAGCTGTTTTTGGTGACACGTGTTTTCCAATTCCTCTTCTTCTTCGTAGTATCCATGGAACTAAAGTGTGTTCCAATAGTCCATTTTCCCCAAGCTTTCTCTCTTTCCTTCTCTTACATTGTATTCTTTCCACTACTGATTTTTCGTTTCCGAAATTATCAAATTAAGTTCAAGAGTTTTGCTCAGTGCTACTGTATATATTTTTGACTTACAATGGCACATTGTTAGTTATATTGTCAAAGGCTCATTTAAGACGCGCTTAAGCCATGTAGCTCAGAAAACTCGTGGAGGGCGCTTCGCGTCACTTAATCTGTGCTTCGATGTAGGTAAAGCACCAAGGCGTGCGCGACTATTACCTATTAGTTCTATCTTGAATCTATGGGTGCTGAACAATAAATATAATCGGCAAATTAAGTGTATTAGTTGTTAAGGAAAACATTATGAATGAATTTGTTATTTTTTCTTAAATTACACATATTTTATAATTTTTCGTTCATTGCGTTTTTTTTTTTTTTTTTACTAAAGCCCACACTTAATTGTGCTTTGTGCTTAAAGCCTCGGTAAACCTATAGAGCCTTTAGAGCTTTTCGCCTTTGATCATAAGTGATATTCTTGTTTCCTAAAAAAGATTTAGTTAGTGCCGTCAACAATTCTGTTAGCCTTGACTAATAGATCACTAGATCATGGTTGAAATGGAATATGTAAGTGATATTATTTCGATTGGTTTGGCTGCTACAGGATTGAAGGCCATTACCTCCTTAAAGTTAAAGTTCGATCTACTGAACTAGATGATGATGGGAGAGTAATTCTCTGTTTTTATACATTTTCATTTCTACCAAGTTTCAATTAGCTTATTTTAGTTCTAATTGGGAAAAAATATTCATATCTACATCAAACTAACTTGAATGTGCTCGTCTTCACTTAATATACAAAAAAGTACTTGACTACCCAATTTCAAAAAATATATTTACAAAAACAAAAACAAAAAAACAAAAAGGCAGCCCAATGCAGAAATCCGCTTTTGCGCAGGGTCTTGGGCACTCCAGGGAAAAGAAAAAAGAAAAAGAATCTATTTCAAGAAGAAAGTTAAGGTGAAATGAGAAGCAGTAGTTACTTTAATATTATTGTTGTAAAAATTTGATTATTTTTCTAAATAATAAAATATCTCATTTAATCTTATTTTTGTTCAAACAATGAGAATATAAAGTGGAAGGGGGTGAATTTTTTCTAGATATAAAATTATTTAAGCTATTGATATTGTATGTTAATAATTTGAATAGTGGGCAACAAAGTCCTCTACTCATGCTCACCTTATAGTAACTTAAAGTATAGTCTCAAGTTTCAAACTAAATGATAGTTCATTAGCTTTCTAAACAATTAAAACAAGCAAGAAATTATCTTTTCCGTGTCAATCCTTTTTGGTACAAAAATATTGTGGATATATGGTATAACCATGTATAACTTAGGCCTGTGTATAGCACGGGCACCGACCATCTAATTATTATATGAAAAGATAACTAAATGGACGGTCTTCAATTAAAAAAACTTTAGTATATTCCCAAAAAGTTATGCACTTATAATGTTAGTGGAACTTGATATTAATGAACGAGGAATATACCCATAGAATGATACCCTCCTCAAGATCCTTTTAAATTCTATTTTTTTTTTCTCAAACGATGTTTGGTACCTGCATTAAAGCCCGATAATATTCTGATTCGTGCTGGATAGTACCCCATTCGAGGGATACCGCTCCTTACCAAAGATTTTTTCATACTTAGAGCTCGAACCCGAGACATTTGATTAAGGAAGAAATCAACTGCACCACATTCTTTGGTGGTTAAGTTTTTCTTTCTTCTCCATAATTAGTGGCGTCTTATTTTAATATTAATATGAGTAATAAACTTTATGATGACAAATTAGGAGGAGCCACCTATTATGTAATGGAAATACAGAGGGTATCTAGCTTAGAAATATATTAAACAAGGTAGCTTATTATTTGAGTGTTATTAGACTTGTTTTGCTTCAATTATTTCACTATAACAATAAAGGAAGGCATGGAGAATTAAACATTATTTTGCTTCAATTAATGAACTAACATCTTTCCCATACCATGAGTTGAACATTTGAAACGTGAATAATATAACATGGAGATTTATGATTGAATATAACTAAAACTAAGAATGAATCTAAAATCAAATTTCAAAAGATCAGTTAAGAAAATGACAGTAGATCATTTAATTAAGGCAAGACATTCTAACAGGGGGAAAGTTTCCGGTTGGTCCCAATCACCCTTTGAAATTAAGTGGGCGTTTGGACCTAAGAATTGTAAAATTTCGAAAAAAGAAAAAAAATTAACTAAAAATTGTATTTAAAAATTAGAGTTATGTTTGATATGAATATAATTTAGAGCTATGTTTGAATTTTCGTAAGTGATTTGAAGTAAAGATTTTGAAAAATAACTTTTTGAAGTTTTTGAAGTTTTAAAAAAAAATTTGAAATTCAACTTCAACTTCAAGTGAAATTTGAAAATTTCATAGGCAAACTCTGATTCCAAAAAAGTGAAAAAGTTTCGAAAAAAAACGAAAAATTTCTTATGGCTAAACGGGCTCTAAGTAATTTTGTCATTCATCAACTTTTGGTCTAATCTTGTTACCGCGAAAACAATCTCAGAGTTTTTTCTAGATTCCTAACTGAGCTCTAACCTAATAATAATTTTAAACTACAATTAGAATTTTTTTTAAAAAAAATTAAAGGAGGTATGAGAGGTTGGCTTTGATGGGTATTAGGAGGGATAGAGTAGGCCAAAGAAGTATCGGTGAGAACGGATTAGGCACGATATGGTGTAGTTGGAACTTACCAATGACATGGCCCTTGATAAGAGATTGTGGACATCGAAAATTAGGATGAAAGATTAGTAGGTAGTCGAGTGTTTCCCTTTTCTTTCTCAGGCTTGTTTGACCAAAAAATATTATTTTTTTGTTAAACTAATTATTAAGAAAAATAGAGGATAAATCCTAGCCAATGATAATTAATACTAGATCAAAACGCATTGAATAGGAGAATAAAATATAATCAAGCTCATGAACTTTAAGGCTTATAAAAGATATCGAATATAAATGACATGCTTACATTCTTGGTGTGTTGTTCAGTAATGTAAGAATAAATGAGAAAAAGAAGGAATGTCATTAACAGTTGCGGGATCTGTCTTCGTTGATTCAGGAAAGATGATTACGAAGATTGGCCGCCTAGATTCGAAACTTCTCTTGTTTTTCTCCTGTAGCATTTTCCGGTTCTTCTGCATCTCTTAACTGAAGGAGAGAAGCCCCCTTTCTGGCTATCAAACAATGCTAAAACCACAATTTACTCTCTAATCCAAGCCTAAGGATTTCCAAAATTTTCAAATTCCGCTTTCGATCAAAAAGTCTATCAAACCTCGTCCGAATGACCTGAAATTTTGCACACACATCCCAAATTACACAACGAACCTACTCCAACTTCCGAAATTTTATTCCGACCGCGATATAAAAAATCTCACTATCGTACCGAAAACTTAAAAAATTCATCTTTCGGTATTTCAAGCCTAAATGAGTTGCGGACCTTCAACTGTCTGGACGCGTAGGCAATCACCCTACCGTCCTGCATCAGTACCACTCTAAGGCCAATCCTCAAGGCATCACAACAGACAGTATAAGACCCCGAACATGTAGGCAAATCAATATTGGGGTTGTAGTCAAGGCTGTCTTGAACTTCTGAAAGCTCTCCTCACACTCTTTCATCAATATGAACGAACATCCCTTCTTGGTTAGCCTGGTCATAGGTGCTGCAATAGACAAAAATCCCCCAACAAATCGACGGTAACAACCCGCGAAGCCAATAAAACTACGGATCTATGTAGCTGAGGATGGTCTGGGCCAACTCTGCATTGCGTCCACTTTCTTCGGATCCAACTTGATCCCTTCACTCGATACCATGTGAGCTAAGAATGCAATGGAATACAACCAGAACTCATATTTCGAGAACTTTGCATATGATTTCTTTCTCTCAAAGTCTGAAGCACTGTCCTCAAGTGATGCTCATGATCCTCCTGACTCTGGGAGTATACCAGAATGTCATCAATAAAGACAATGACGAACGAGTCAAGATATGATTAGAATACACTATGCATCAAATGCATAAATGTTGTTGTGGCATCGGTCAGCCCAAATGACATAACAAGGAACTCGTAATGACCATACCGAGTCCTAAAAACAATCTTTGGGATATCTGGCTCCCGAATCTTTAACTGATGATAACCTGAATGCAAGTCAATCTTAGAAAACATTCAAGCACCCTGTAACTGATCAAATAGGTCATCAATACGAGACAAAGGATCTCGGTTCTTCACTATAACTTTGTTCAACTGGCGATTATCAATGCACATACGCATAGAACCATCCTCTTTCTTCACAAACAAGACAGGAGCACCCCAAGGTGACACACTTGGCCGAATAAAACCCTTATCAAGCAATTCCTGTAATTGTTCCTTCTACTCTTTCAACTTAGGAGGAATAGAAATGGGTTGGGTTCCCGGCAACAGATCAATACCAAAATCAATATCTCTATCGAGCGGCATGCCTGAGAGATCATCTGGAAACACGTCAGAGAAATCCTGTACTGATAGGATTGAATCAACTGTAGGAGTATCAATACTGACATCTCTCACATAGGCTACGCTTCACACCCCTTCTCAATCATTCCTTGAGCCTTAAGAAATAAAATAACTCTACTGGGTGTATGATCTAAAGTACCTCTCCACTCTACTCGTATTACACTGGCATAGATAACATCACAGTTTTGGCGTGACAGTCAAGAATAGCATAATGGGGCGACAACCAGTCCATGCCTAAGATAACATCAAAATCTACCATGCTGAGCAATACTAAATCGGATCTGGTCTCAAAACTACTAAGAGCAATCAAACATGACCGATAAATGTGGTTCACAATAAGAGAATCTCCCACAGGAGTAGAAACATAAATAAGGAAACTCAAAGAATCCCTAGATACGCCCAAATACGAGGGAAAATAAGAGGACACATAAGAATAAGTGGAGCCTGGATCAAATAGAACCGATACATATCTATGAAAAATCGAAATAATACTTGTGATGACAGAATTGGAGGCGACAAACTCAGTACAGACAGGAAGGACATAGTATCTGGCCTGGCCTCCCCCTTTAGAGCAACCTCTACCTCCCCGACCTCCACCTATGGATGGCTGAGCAGGTGGGGTAGAAACTGGTGTTCTAATTTTGGCCATAACTTTTGCTACCAATGTCCAAATTATGATATCTTTACCTTTCTAGAAACTAGACACGAAGGGATACAACTTTCATTTTTGAATCATCTCAACATTTCTTGTAGATCAAAAAATATGAGCTTCCGAAGTAGCACCAGCTGAATGTTCTTCACCGCGGCTGCACACCATTTTGTGCGATCCGCACAGTACCTACCGCAGCCGCACACCATTTTGTGCAGTCTGCACAGCACTCACCGCGGACGCACTTCTTTTTGTGTGGTCCGTGCGGGTGGGTTCCGAGGCCTGCAACCCTTCTGGACCTGCTACAACTATGATTTTTGGCCTAAAACATCCCGGAACTCACCCGAATTCCCAGGACTTCAACCCAATTGTCCCAACACTTCCTAAAACCTTATTCAAACTTGTTCCAATCATCAAAACACTTCAAACAACATCAAATCTCTCAAAACACATCGGATTCAAGCCTAAGTTTCAATAGTCTTCCAAAACACGTTTTTGATCAAAAATCCAACCAAATCACATCCGAATGACCTGAAATTTTGCATGCATATCTCAAATCGCCTAACAAAGCTACAGCAACTCTCGGAATTCTATTCCGACCCTTGGATCAAAATCTTACCTATCAACCGGAATTCGCCAAATACTAACTTCGCCAATTCAAGCCTAATTCTACACTAGACCTCCAAAACTACTTCTGATCACACTCCTAGGTCACAAATCATCTCTTGGAGCTAACCGAACCATCAAAATTCACATCCGAGCCCTCTAACCCATAACTCAATGTTCGGTTAAATTTTCCAACTTAAGCCTTCTTAAAAGAGATTAAGTGTCTCATTTTTTATCAAAACCACTCCAAACTAACTCGATCACGTAAGATACGGATAATAAAGCATAAAGAAGCTGAAAATGGGAAACAACGGAGCGGTAACTCATGAGACAACGGGTCGGGTCGTCACATCCTCCCCAACTTAAATAAACGTTCGTCCTCGAACGTGCCCAGAGTTGTTCCAAAAGCCAAACAATCGCTGAATAACCTTACCATGCATGAACCCGGGGGTGATCCCACATCACCCTATCTCATATAGGTCCAACAACACATTGTAACTAAAAATTTTGCAATCTAGTCTAGCCCACAAAACATAGGACCACATTTCCACGTTTGAAATCCTTCATACGATCAGAATCCCATATTTATACTGTGAATAAGCCCGAACAAGCTGTAACAACCCATACCTGCAATCTCGGGTGCAATTACATAACATAACACATGACTCAAACGCTTGCAGCAATAACTCCTAATCACAACAGTTGCACGTAACAACCGAATACCGATAGAAAACCTCTTATCAACTAAGGTCTCATCCTGAAACCTTCATATACTGCAAAGGATAAATAAAACACATAGTAAGCCATACCCATTTCTTAGATCAACCACTCATGAAGCCACTTCTTCTTTGGCAAAAACCATAGCAAATTTTTGAGTTAAACCTCGATATTATCCTCCCAACATGCTGAAATCGAATCCGTTTGTATTCATTATAGATCCCATCAATCTCATCCAACCCAGCACAACTCTGGTGACATGACACATCAATACAGGCCTAAGCCACAACTCGCACAGTACGCGCGCCAATAAGCAACAGTAAACCTCAAATAAAAGAGTTGTACCACAAGCGAATCATCATACTCACGGAGAAGTACATAATACAATGCCATACCAGTAAACCTCACTATTGCACCATCCGGCTACCCCAGAAAGAGAAAATACCTCAAAGAAGAGAGCCGCTTTGCAAGTTCCACAAGTACCACCCCAACGATATGCTATGAGCTCGTCAATCACAGTGGAACCCATATACATTAATAGAATAATAATAACCTCACGATCAACTCTATAGCTCACATTAACATCAACCTCACGATCAACTTAGTTGCCAACAACATAATCCATCTGGCACGGTCATCGACCTCCAGTCCAAGAATATCATATAGGAGCAATCCAATAAGTACACCTGTATATGCTAAATAAAATAAGATACTCATGCTCCTGTACTGGCATAAATAACACTCTATATTGTAGGCATGAGCAAGCTATGTTGTCACCACTCAAATCAGCAATTTAACGCAGAATAGAAATTACCAAGTTTGTTCTGGAATCTAGCTTCTTGGAAATCTCAAGTATAGTCCAGATAGTTCTTAACAAAGTTACGAATATGAGAAACATTATACCTTTAAGTTCAATATCCCACTCTAGGAATATCATAGCATACGCATCTTTCGAGCATAAATATTGGCTCGATGCTTCCACACAGGTTCAAACCTCACATATATTCGCGCTCACAGCGCATAGTTATCACCATATATTAGCTCGACTAGTGCATCCAAAGAGTTTAGATAAAACACTCACCTCAAACATGCCACAATCCCGAAATAGTATATTTTTGAGAATTCCCCGTCTCCAAATTCCTAGATTACATAAATCATCGTAACTGATCATAACCTCAGCACTCGATGATTGACACGCCCCTCAAGTACGATCATTTCGTGATAATTATTTTCAAATTTTTTTTCTATAATACATAGCAAGATCGAAATATTGGTAGTCGATCAACCAAGTAGGTGTTGTAATACCAATAGATATTTGTTAGTTAAAATATAGTGCACACCCTTCTCAGGTCTTACCGAGCAGTAATAACATTCATCTAAATACCTGAAACTGATTATTCCATCCAGAATTTGTGACCTTCTCTTCAAGAATGAACTGCCACCTTGTACATGAAAATATTAAACATGCACAACATACCATGTCTATTATGCCATCATTTTGTAAACGCAAGAATATCATTAAAATTTCCGGGCTATAGGAAAATTACATTTCGGGCCGTTAGAAATCTTCTATTTGCTCCCATTTAGGAGGAGTTCATAATATACAATATGTTCCGCGCACCGGTAGAAGATATTCGACTCGAACCCTGGTAAAATCCATCAAGAAAACTTTCAAATCTGCTCGCACATAACCAAGCTATCAAAATGAAATTCCTCTGGCTTGATCAGGCCATGTAGGTTACCAACCCAAGAATACTACCTGTAATCAATGCACATTCTCATTGTGCCATCCTTCTTCTTCACAAATAAGACTGGTGCACCTCGAGGTGACACACTAAGCCGAATGAACCCCTTTTTCTAGGAGTTCCTGAAGCTGCTCTTTCAATTCCTTCAACTTCGCTGGTGCCATACGATACGGTGGAATAGAAATGGGCTGAGTTCCCAGCACCAATTCGATACCGATATCAATATCCATGTCCGGTGGCATGACCGGCAGGTCTGCAGAAAATACATCGAGAAAAATCCCTCACAATTGTGACAGAATCAATACTAGGAGTCTCAGCTCCAACATCTCGCACAAAAGCTAGATATGACAGACAACCATTCCCAACCATACGCTGGGCTTTCAAGAGATAAATTACTCTGCTAGGAACATAATCAGTCATACCACGCCACTCGATCCGCGATATACCCGGCATAGTCAAAGTAACTATCTTAGCATGGCAGTCTAGAATAGTATGACACAGAGATAACCAACCCATGCCCAATATAACATAAAAATCCACCATCCTCAATAGCAATATATCAACTCGGGTCTCCAGACCCTCAATAATCATAACACATGACCGATACGCACGGTCCACAACAACAGTATCACCCACCGGGGTAGATACATGAACAGATAAAGAAAGAAACTCCCGGGGCGTACCCAAATAATGATCAAAATATGAGGACACATAAGAAGAGGTGGAATCGGGATCGAATATGTAAGGCCCCGGAAATTTTCGCTAAGTAATTTAGGATTTCATGGTGTCACGTAGGCTTATTATGATATTTTTATGTGCTTAACATGGTGTACATCCATTGGATTTGGTAAATATGTGTATAAGTCTTATGGTAAGTAATTTAGGATCCAAGTAAAGGCCTAAGTCTAAGAAAAATTGGAAAAAGTCCATAATAGGCTAAAATTCCCAATGATCTTGCACTAGTCCATACTTTTAATGATAATATCTAAATATATATAAGGTTTTAGGTGATGTATAACCAATCAAATGAAAGGTCTTCGAGTCTAGTTTCCAACTATTTAAACTGTTCGTCATTTGGACATTCCTACACAAAGTTATGATCAAATTACCAAAAGCTGGAAAAATGCGATTCTGCGTGAAATCTGCGATCGCAGATTTAACTCTGCGGACCGCATAACCATTCTGCGATCGCAGAATGGTCGCAGAATGAGGCAGAACAGCCCAGTTCTGAGCAACGAGTTCTGCAACGAATCTACGGCCCACATACCCATTCTGCGGTGGATTCTACGGTAGCATACTTGACATCGGAGGGTTAATTTTCTAATTTTTATAACCCGACCCCATTTTAATATATAGCCTTTGGGGCTTCATTTAGGGTCATTTTCTACTGATTTTAGAGAGAGGTGAGATCATTTTAGAGAGAGAAGGAGGAACCTAACATTTAAATCATCCAAATCTTAAATCAATGTTCAAGAATCAAAGAACCCAATCACAAGTTCTTCATCCAAGAGGTAAGATTATATACCCTAGGTTTTAATTTCGAGTTTGGAGTATAAGATGGGTTGATGAGGTATGATTATTGGGTGTATTAGTATTGTGTATACATGCATGTCCAATCTAGGTTTATGGGAAGATTGTTTAACATAAATAAGTAAGATTTGGTTGGGGAATGAAGGAAAACCATGAAAAAGAGATTTGAGATTAAGATGCTCATCCAATATTTGATCAAATCCTCAAATGAGCTAGAGTTATGAATATCTTTCTAATTTTTGCTCAATTTTGTTATGTCTCAAAATAGATTGAAGTTGCTAGAATTTTTGAAATGTTGTAGTAACTTAAGGAAAAGCTCTTTGAGGTATGTATGGATAACTTTGACCTTTGCAAAATCACCTTGTTTGGTGTACGAATATTTGGTATGTGATATCTACGTGGATTTTTTATGAAATTCTTGTGATTTGCTTGATTTGAGTGTTTGTATTTAAGTCTCCCGATATAATGGTGCAAGTAATTGGCAATGATGTATAAAACTTGTAATACCTTTATTATGGCGAATGAAGTTGCTAATGAAAATGAAATAGAAATCGTTATTGATATGCTTATAGAATTTGGTTAATGGAGCCCATCTCCTATTTATTCATGAGTTAGTTTGGGTAGAATGAGACCTAACAGTCTTGCTCGGTCGGGTTTACTCGGTTGAGCACCGGTCGCG
Organism: Nicotiana glauca; assembly: GCA_026770625.1. NCBI lineage: Eukaryota > Viridiplantae > Streptophyta > Magnoliopsida > Solanales > Solanaceae > Nicotiana > Nicotiana glauca. Next base: position 134,388 of record MU773231.1, read on the forward strand.
CTCCTCGGATTTTTTTTGGGGCATCACAAACTTGGTATCAGAGCCTGAGGTTTTAAAGTGTCCTAGGATGTCTCAGAGCCGTGTCTAGTAGAGTCCTTCTTATCGGTGTGTTGTTGACCACATCTATAAGTTGGAGGCTATTCAGACATTTGGGAATTTCACCCTTCTTTTATACTCCAATCGTGTAATAGAGCTCAAGTTAGGGAGCTAATTTCCTCTCTACGTCTTATTCTCAAGATTGGTAACCTTGATGCCATAATCCGCGAGTCCGTGTGGATTGCCCAAGGGCTTGTTAGGAGAATGTATCGAGATGTGGATATATTGGTAAATCATATCGCTAAGAGGGGAGTTTCCTTATCCCAATTGATGTCTCTGCACCATCAGATCATGTGGTATGTCAACATGTTACATACGTACGTTAGAGATGTGGAGTCGAGGAGTATCGATTAAGCTATTGCCCTATTAACCTAACATCGTTAAGTGAGTCAAATCAGAATTTGTACTCAATGTGTATGTACATCCCTATTGAATAGTTCTCATAAACGTGGTCTTAGCAAGGTGTTGAATAACAAAATATTACGTGTATCAACTCTTTGAACGAGATGCACTATTCGTGAATCTACTCTATTATGAATCCTCTTATTTACAATCTTGTGGAATTAAGGTCTATAATTATGCCCTTGAATTGAGTTATAACTCTAGGATTGATACTTCCCACTTGCTTTTCCTAAATTCTCACCAAGGGATTATATCCGATGAATTTCTTACAGAATCCTTTTATTTAATTGGACAAAATCTACTCGCTTGTGCCTCTACATGCATCGTCGTAAAATTTACCTTTGTAGTGCCAAGTTCCATGCAAAGCATCCCAGCGTTGTGATCCTTCTCGAGTCACTGTTTTACTCAGTTGTGTATATGGATTATATGGTTTGAACAGCCAATCTACTCTCTTGCGAATATCATCATGAAAGCTTCTCACTGTCTAGTAACCTAAGAGTATGCCTTAACATCTATCACATGAATGCATGTCAATTGAAATAGTCACCATGTGCATAAAGTCTCTCTGAAAATTGGGATTCTCACATCCCCGTCATAGGAAAATATTGTGTTGCCATAACTTTCGTGTCCACTTGGGACATCCCGCAGTAAGTAGCTCACTTTTTCCTTGTATATTGGTTGCTAGTGGCATGGTCGTATATTGCAGTTAGGAGTTAATATAGCAGAAACATGTCCAGCTCATAACAAATGTTTATCTTCTCTTTACACCTCCAACATGTGTTAATTATCTCAAGTAAAAATCCATGAAAAACTCACTATGAACACCTGCAAACCCTCCATGATTATTCCATACTATCTCACTGGGTTCTTATATCACTTCAAGATTCATTAAGGGTTGATAGCCTGCCGCAATTGCCGAAATTGAATGATCTCTTTCCGATAATGGATTATCTACACTTGTGCTAGTCCAACGGTCTGCTTATCAGTCTAAGTCTCACCTTTTGGTTTTGGTTTGGCCAATGAGAAATACACCTAGTAACACATTCGTATGTCAAAACCTTTCTCTCAGTCAAGTCTTATAGCATCTCCCCATATGGCCTATAATAGCTGGTTGTATAGAAGAGTGTTGTAATGCTTATTATGAAGTTGATTTTCTAAACACAATTGAATTTTTGAATTCTAGAGCTATAAATAACGTGACTTCATATAAAGATCTTCTTTCAAAA
>MU773232.1:2098-63380 GCA_026770625.1 Nicotiana glauca
TTTATCACTTATTTTCTCTTGTTTGGAAGTTTACGGGTTCGAAAATACGCGATTTTTGCGTTAAAAAGTAAAGCATCACATTAGTTCCTTTAGATTGTGTCAATTTTTAGAGACTTCGGGTGGGGGAGGGGTGGGAGGGAGAGGGGCGAGGAGAGTTGCATAAAAACTATTTTCCTAAAAAAAAATATTTTCTGCTTTCTAACCAAATAATAGAAAATATTTTCCGAAAAATATTTTTCACTTACCAACCAAACAAGAGAAAATAAGTGATAAAACCACTCATTTTTCATGAAAATATTTTCTAGGAAAACATTTTCCATGGAAAACATTTTCCTTCATACCAAACACACCCATAGGGTCTAATAGGAACATGGGTACGTTGAAGTATCTAAATAAAATTTGATGCCAAGTTTAGGGGTTGCCTATGTATTTGGCCTTATTTTTAATATGAAATAGATTCTTAGACTTAACAAAATAAAATTACCAATCAAACTAAAATTCAAAAGGCTAAAAATTAGATTATTATAAATTCAAAGAACTAGACTACCAAGTAATGATTAACATGTATCATAAAGTTTTAAAAACTTTATATAAAAAATACATACATACATATTATATGTCTATCTGGTTTAGTCCATTTTTTTTTTACTATTTTTTACTTAAAACCAAATCAAATCAAAATTGGTTGATTTTTAAAATTTAAAATCAAAACTAAATTATACCAAAAAATTATCGCTTTTCTTTTTGTCGATTTGATTCAATTTTCTGTGTTTTCACGAAGAACTATATTAAATGGATCCTAAATGAGTCCTTAAAAAATATACAGTGGTAAGAAATGATAAAATAAGTTCTGTGCAACCCAATTTTATATATGTTATGCCAATGAATATATATAACCGACTAGGTGGAGTGAAGCTCGTGCTGCACTGCACACGGGCCCAAACATTTTATTTGGTATCTTTATACGAAAAGCAGGTAAAATTTACGTTAAAATATCATGGTATAGCCAGTTTTCACACTGGTCAATAAAAAATAGCTAGCGTTTATCAAGTCAATAAAAAATAGCCACTATTTTGCTGCAACAGGGACCGGTCCAGTATAATATACGGGAGTTCTGGTGCATTTGTGTACGAACTCCAGCATATTATGCCGGACCGGTATACTTTACTAACTCCTGTAAAATTTGCGGGAGACTGGAGTACCAGTGCTCCAAACTCCAGTATATTATATTGGACAATTATACTTGCTGGAACTCCCCTAAAATTTGCGGGAGTTCCAGCATAATTATGCTTGAACTCCCGTACCCGTAAAATTTACGGGAATTCAAGCATACTTATGCTGGAACTCCCGTAAAATTTGAGGGCGTATTTTTCCAGATTTTGAACAGTGTTTTCACTCAGATTTAAAGTGGCTAAATTTCGATGACTTTTGAAACTTGGCTATTTTTCAACGACCAGTGATAAATCTGGCTATTTTTGAATTTCTTCCAAAATTTACGGTTTATATTTTCTAGTCAATGTACATAGATTATATATTATTTTACATGATTATACATACATTACACATACATTATATATATATATACCTCGAAGAATGTGAGTAACAGTTGAATATGATTTGTAATTTTAAAGATATGTGATTTATTCTAATACTAGTGAATGTACAAATAATATTAAGTTTAAGTAAGAAGAATTAATGAACCAAACTAGTGACCTTGAACTCGATTATCTCAGGGGCCTCGAGGTGAGCTAAGAACAATAAAGTGAAGACAATAAAGCTGAAGAACAATTGTCGAGCACGTTAAACAAGAAAAGCAGAGTAGAAAGTTCTATTACAGAGAATGAGATGTCTTTTACAAATGATTGGGGTCCCCTTTATATAGAAGGGAAAAACCCTTAATACAGTACATTTCCAATTACAGTAAAAAATTCTATTGGTACAGCTGTATAACGACCTAGTACAGACTTGTACTATTTCATGCAAATCTTATCCTTTAATTTATGCCCTGACCCACGTGTCCTTGAGAAATTTCCGCTATTTCTTGAGTGCTTTCGGATTATACTGCCCTTGAGACAGGTCACGACGGGTCCCCGATTTGCTTTTTGAGGTGTGCTAATATGGATCTGGCTTGATTCTTACTTCGAGCTTCCAGAGCTCGACCTCAGAGTGTAATCAAGTCTTCGAAATCGAGCTCTCAGATTTCTTCCATATACAGATAGTCCCCGCTTTTCTTAAAATAAAATGATATGAAACGATTTGGATTCCTGAAGTCCTTAGTGATGATATCATCTCTGTGATACAAGCATTTGAAGTGACCGAAATGTCTCGTCGGTCCACTTCCCCAAAAATATTGAATGCATGCCAGTATTGGTCGGTCACTAATGCCGCCGAACCGTTGTTGCACTTCTATAAGTATGAGGCGATTCCTCTAAGTAAAGAACTTTACTCTTTCTTCATCCCTTTCCCATCTTCATCTCTCATCAATCACTCATTTCCTCCACCTCTTGAAGTGCCGGAAAAATGCCAAGCTCTTGCCGAAAACACCACATCTCTGTGGACTTATATTACTTATCTTATAACCATGGCCAAAACTTCCAAAACGGTCCCCAAAAAGGATAAAACATCATCTTCTTCTGCCTCCCGGCCAGCTAAATCGGTGGTGCCGCCAACACTTGAAGAAATAACCCCCGGTAATTGCATTACTAAGAAAGACTTTAGTATCGAGAATGCTCCCAATATTGTAGGCCGATGCAAGCACGTATCTCGATATATTATCTTGATAACAAAACAGCTCAGCAAGGAAGTAAAGAAGGAATGTCGCTGAGGAGACGAGGTGGAGGTTCAGATCCCGAGGCCCGAGGAAAGCATTACTACCACAAGGAGGGGTTTTTAAGTGTTTACACTTACCCTTTCACACTGGGTCCCCTCGATCCGGTAGTGATCAACTTCTGCAAAATGCACGAAGTCACCCTTGGTCAGATTCACCCTTCTTTTTGGCGTATCATGATCATGTTGCGGTATTTCTCTGAGAAGGCTGAGGGTTTGGACTTTACCCTCAGCCACCTGATTCGACTTTATCGGCCCCAATTATTTTGAGGGCTCATTAAGCTACAATGCCAAACAATGAAATCCTTCTTTGCCAGCACTGACAAACCCAAAGATCAGGGTTGGATGAGCCAGTTTGTTAGAGTACCAACTTCGGACATCATTCCCAAGGATAAAATGCCATTCCCGGAGAGGTGAAACTTTAATCATAATTAGAGTTCGTATTCCCTGTACCTATTCATATTCTGCTTCTATATTTCATAACGATGTTGTCCTTCTTCTGGCAGCCGATGCTTGGGCGCCCCTAGCGGTGACCGACCTCGAGGATTCGGTCTGAAAGTTAGATACAACTTTTCCTAAGATGTACGCAAGTGGCGTGAATTATCGAAGGGCCAGTGGGAGGCCAAGAACCACGAAAAGTGCCTTTCAACGGTTTCAACCACTTTTTATACATTGGCGGTGTTTAACTTACTCGCGCTTACCTGTGTAGGCATGGGAGATGCATCCGAGATGAGGCTAGCTCCGTTCGGAGAAAAAACCAAGCCTACAAATCCTAAATCCGAGAAGGACAATAAAAAAAATGGTCTTGAAACCCGAAGACCCTCAAGACAAAAAAACCCCCGTTCGAAGGTTGCGAAAAAGATTTGCTCAAACAGGCGCAGGTTCAGCCCATGACTCCCCGGATGATGAAGAGTCAGTGCTGGTGACTCGGACCAGGAAGCAAGTAGAGGTCACCAAGCCTCTCGAACTGGAAACCTCGTCATGTGTTAAGGATGCCCCGAAGGAAGAAACGGGCAAGGCCCTTGCATCCTCAGAGGTCGAGATTATCCCTCTACCTTCAACAAATATACTGGAGGGGGTAAATGCGGAGATCTAATTGAGGCCAACCCTATACTACTATAGAGTAGCAAGAGTGGTCGAAGCAGCTTTTACCCGAGAAGGTAGGGATCGATTTTCACAGGGAGCTAGAGATGGGAATTGAGTTTCTATCTAAATTGCAGTTGTGTAATTGTTCTTAATTGCACTTCTCAACATATTTGTTTTTGATATTACTTCTAAATTTATACTACTAAGATGCTAAATTAAGCTAAGAGTAAACTATTGAAGGTTTTCTAATTAGTTAAAAGGCACTAGGGGAGTGACTTTCTCCTAGGTGGAAACTTGACGGGTTCTTGTGTCTAAGGCTAAGTTGTCATATTTGGGGATTATGATATAACCATTGCACGATTCTACTCACTCTATACCTTTCGGTAGTTCGAGTGATTTCGACCTAATTAACTTTCTCAAGATCAATGGGCATGATCATTTGTACAAGCAATTGAGGTTCAAGTTGGGTATTACGATCTCTCGGTTTAACCCTTTAATTAGGGCTATCAATCTCTTGAGTACGCTCCAATTCCTTGTTGGACTAATTTTTATAGACTTAGATTCTCTTTCTCAAGAAGAGCCCAAGTCAACTAGGCATAAACTAGTATTTGGAACCACTAATTCAATATTAAAACCATAAATTAATTCAAATATCAAACATCCATAGACATCTAAGCCTTAAAACACAAGACCTATCAATTACCCATACTAGGATTGAGCCACAACCCTAGATAATGGCTCTAGCTTCTCATGATAATAGAGATAAACAAAAAAATAAATGAATAAAAACCCATAATAATTAATTACTAATTGAAGCTTGAAGATTCAGTGATAAAACTATTGTAAAATTACTCAAAACAGTAAAAGAACACTGTTCATGAGCGCGGCTTAGCTTAAAATTCTATCTGATGACCTAAAAATGGGAAAAGAAACTATTTATACTAGGCCGAAAATTCTGGACAAAAATACCCCGACAGGGCTAGTGCGGACCGCACAAAATCGAGTGCGGCCGCACTAAGGCTCTTGGCTGAAATTTCTGCTCCGTAAACTTGGCCATCGCGGGCTGCAAAAAATGCACCGCGACCGCGGTGACTCCTGTTACGCACAAAATGGATCGCGGACTGCATTGGCAATGTTCCTCCAACTTGGCAACTCTCTGAACTTGAGCTTTGCGGACCGCACAAAATCAAGTGCGGCCGCAATAAAGTCAATACGGTTCGCATGAAATGTTTACGGTTGCATTGCTTGGCTACCTGAAATGAGCACTCTCTACAACTCCTCTTTGCGGACCGCACGGAAAGGAGTGCGACCGCATTGGTCCTGTTATACTGAGCTTGGACTTATTCTTGGTACTTGTGCATGTTTCCTCCTTTTTGAGCTGGTTTTGACGAATTGTCATGTTGTTGATCAAACCCTGCAATCAAGTACAACATGTGAGCCTTTGGGACTATTTTGTACACCTTTCTAATCAAAACACAAGTAAGAAGGACTGTAAAATGCATCATAATCCCTAGTTATCAACTCCCCCAAACTTAAGTTTTTGCTTGTCCTCAAGCAAACAAAATAAGACCCACCCATTAAGAGTAAATCCAAGAAAATTCAGCTGACCTAAAGTGACCTCAACTAGCATCAATTGGGACTAACAATTGCCCTCAATTCAAATGAATCATTAACAATATTCACTCTTTTAAACACCATGGATTTAGTGAGACACAAGTGCATCAAGAGTTGACTCAACACATCAAAGAAACTCTTTTTATTACTTTGGTCATTGTGGAACCCAAACTCACACATCCTCGACTCTCCCTAAGCAAACTTCACCTTTAGGATAGTAGCACTCAAAACAAGGTTAATGGAAATACACTCATCTCTCTCAAGGATAAGTCACAAGTCCGGTACTAGGTACCATATGCTTTCCCCTTATGTGAGTCACCACTAATGCAAGCTTCAATCAACTCAAGATCATACAGGGCTTTTGTGGAGATATAGTGAAGGCTTTTCAGTTTAGGGTAGGAAATGTTTGGTCTAAGTAGATTCTATCTTCCCTTTAGCACTTCTTTTGCTTCATTTTGGCACACATTCACTTGACTTTTTAAGTCATTTCATTTCTTTCCAAGGGGTTAGAGAGACGCACTGTCACTCTTTCTTGTTCATTTCAAATCTTCTCTCCTTTATAAACTTTCCACAACTTTCATTCTTTGCTTTTATTGAATCCCTTCATTCTTTTCTATATTGAACATTCTTTTTGTCGTTTTGATTTTCTTTCTTTTTCATTGTCTTTCCATTTCTTTATCTTGTACCTTTTACCACTTTGTTGCAATCCTCGTCTCTCCCTCCAAACTTATATTTTTGCCATGTGCTAAGGAAAGATCGGGTGCCAAGAGAGGGTATCTTTAGAACGGGTAAAGGCTTGTAGCATGGTTCTTGAAAGAAAAAGGTCTAAGGCTCAAAAAGGCTGACTAGGGATTTTATTATTGGTAGGTATTAGAAGTGTTGAGGATATCATTCGGATTAAGGAGAGCCTATAATCACGTGTCAAGTCAAATTACACTTATGATTTTGCCTAGACAAACATTCAGGGCAAGTTCTAGACCAATGGCTTGGGACTTGGACTTGTAATTCAAATTCTCACCACACAAGCTTTGGGATTGCTAAAGATACGGAGTCGGGGGGCCCACAACAACCTTAGATAAGATTTGAGCAACACAATGGTCTCGAAAAACCACTTGATGATTATCGGCCAACACAAGAGCCTCAAGGTCACAACTTTCACCATCCTACACACAACGATTTATTTTTGACCATGGGATCAAAGGCAAATGTGTTAGGCCCAAGTGAAGCTTTTCTTGAGGCACCATTACTAACTAACTACTAAAGAGCAAAAAGAAAATAGATTCAAAACCTTAAGAAGGTTTTCATGACATCCACCATCGGGAAGAGCCACCCGGTTCACACAAATTCCACTTTTGGAAAGAACCGTGGGATTAAAAAAACCAAAGGCTTATTGCAAAATCTCAAAATAAGAAGCTACGAACTAGGTCTGGACCTGGACTAAGTACTGGGCTAAATCTTGGGGCTGGCTGGAGGAACCTCCCTGCGGGTCCTCCAACTGTATGACTGCATCATCAGAACATGGAATCACCCTCTTCCTTTTGGGAGGCCTCTCTAACTCCTGCTCTGGCTGGGGCTGGGCTGCTGGTAGTAGGTCATACAATATCAAATCTAAAGGCAGGTGATACGCCTTCAGCCTATCAACCTCCTACTTGGGGCTCACCCCTTCTACTTCTTCCCTACTTCTGCTATGGGGCCCTCTCCGGATAGTGAAGCTGTAGGAGATGTGGAATATTCATTATCACTACCAGCAGTTGAGCCCTCAGATGACTCAGAAGATACATGCACTGATGCTCGAGAAGTAGGAGGACCTGGAGGAGTAGAGTTATCTGTCAGTCTAAACCTGTCCGGGAAGTCATCTATATACTCCGGGACAGAGTCAGTATCAGACGCCTCCCGGGAAGACTCATACTCACTTCTCGAAGAATGGGAAGCAGCTCTATCAGCAGCCCGAATTGCCTTTCTTGTTGCTTTTATTGCTTCCCGAACTTGGTAGATCAACTATTTTTTTCCACGTCCCCTCCCCTGAGAGGAATCTCCTCGTCCTGGTTGTTTATCACCTTTGCTTCATGATATCACCATTATCTGCAAGCAACATTCGGTTATGCTTTGTTAGTATCAATAGAATCAATGAAATTCAAAGTTGCAAGAAAATAGTTGTAGACAGCTAAAAAAATGTAGAATGCAGTCCACACAAAATAAAGTGCAACCGTAAAAAGGCTACCCCGGACCGCACAAAATCCATTGCGGTCCGTACAGAAGTGGGGTTCAGACTACCCACTCTCTGAATTTGTGCACCGCGGACCGCACAAAATGTATTGCGGTCCACATTGAGGCATCGCGAAACGCACAAAATACTTATCCTTAAGTTTGAGCTTCAGAACTTCTTTCACTGCGGTCCACACAAAATAGTATTGCGGACCGTACAAAGGCATCGTGGACAGCACAAAATAGTATTACGGACCGCACAAAGGCACCGCAGTCTACATTGAGTGCCCAACAGCAACACAAACCTAGGGTTCAATGTTTCTTCCAATTTTAGTCCAAATTTTTACCTAATAGTGATTACCTAGGTGTTGCCTCAGTGTTGTAACTAATTATGCCAAACTAAAACAGGATCAACTAACCTATGCTAATAAATTAAAAAAAAAAACGGGAAGATAAAAAGAAAAACTAAGAGAAAAATAAAAATCAAAAGAAAATAGCAAAATTAAACAACTAAAAGGGAATTAAAGTTACCAGAAATGAGATGCACTGATGATTAATCGATACTAAGCAGTTGAATTCGTGCAATTTTAGAGAGAACAGTAATGAACAGTGATTTTTGGGCTTTTGAGAGTAAAAAGATCGAAAAGTTCAAATGGTGGGCCTCAGGTCCTATTTATAAAAAAAGGTCGGGGGCCCCAACTCATCTACGCATCGCGAACCGACAAAATGGAACCGCGGTCCTCATTACTCAGAAACCTGAAGATTTGATAACGCAACCACTGCGGACCGCACAAAATGCAATATGGCCGCTGTGGCAAACTTCAGAGAGCCAGTTTTCAACAATAATCATCAGTGCGGTCCGCACTAATTGTGTGCCCTCGCACTAAGTCCTTTATGTCCACACTAAATGTAGTGTGGTCCGCATTGCAAACTTTAAAGAGTGATCACTTTCTCACTTGTGTCGCGCCTTCTTTTTCTCGCAAAATCGGGTTTATGCCATTTGGGAGGACAACTCATTCCTTTTGGGAATTGGGTTTGATTTGAAGAGTCGCCACCTAATGATGAGGGTGCATTAGGACACCAAGGATATTTGATTTGAGTAACCAAAGATCGGGTAAGGGCTTGAAATTATTCTAAGGAGAAGGTGTTAGGCACCCCTCAGAATCCACTAGTGTGCTTCCCCGCCAGACGATTGTTGTGAATTTAGGTGCAAATAACATGTAGGAAAATAAAACTTCAAATAAGAGGGGATTTTCACATAATGGATTACAAATAAACATAGTTAAAAGAACTAAATGAAAGCTGATTTTTTTTCTTAGAAGAAAGAGTTTGAAATTTTTAAAGGAACCAAAGAAATAAAGGAAATGGGGAGTCCTAGGTTTATTAATAATATGGATCACCCCACACAATGCCCGGTAATCACTCCTTAATGAGGGTCTACACGTGATATTATTGCGTGGTCATCATATCCATATCTACCCTTCTCACCCCGTTGAGGTATTAAAGCGCGGAATGGTCTCGATTACCTATTGCATGCTATTACCCGTCCTAATCCTATCAGTCCCGAAGGCATTTAGGACCACTAATCCTAGAGGGGAGGGATGTTAGGATTATTTGTAGTTTCAAAGGCAAAAATTCTAAGGCGACATACAAAACATGTATAGCAAGTTGGGGGAAAACACATAACAAGCAAAGGCTCAGATATACCCCCTTTAAACAAAGAAAGCACATAATTAGCATGACTTACACATACTGTTTTGGGTCTGATTAGATACTAAACATGAAAGATCTTAAAGGTTGAGGCAGACTGATTTATTACATAATTCAGATAAGAAGCCCAAATCAGGACTGCCTGCTGGTTGTGGTTAACGATAGAAACAGATTCAATTTATAATTTTTATCCTGAAGCCTGCCTAAGTGTTGGACAAGGTTCCTATAGGCATGGTATCTACTGAATTCAAAAAGCAATGAAATAACAAGGTTTAAAGTAAACGGAATATGTACTGATTAAAAAGGTAGTCAGATTATTAAAAGAAAGGCTAGTTTTTATTGAAGGTTATAAGTTCTACAGCTAACAGTACCCGTTATTACTGATTTTAGCTCTATACGTGAATAAAGTGGCTCAGATTCGATTAGGAATTCCTATAGGCATGCTTTCTAGGCGTAGTTGATTATTGAACCTTGTAGACGTGGTATAAAATGTAGCAGACTCATTTTAAACTTATGAACATGATATCTAGGTGCTGAATTTTTTTTAAGACATGATATCTAGATGTCGTTGAATGTTTAAGACCTAGGAACATGATACCTAGGTTCCGTTGAATGTTCAAAGCCTATGGACATGATATCTAGGTGCAGTTGAATGCTTAAGATCTATGAACAATTCTGTAGGCATGATTTCTATATGAATATGGTAGTCCTGTGATCATGATTTCTATATGAATGATGGATATACAAGATTCAGAAGGAGCTATAGGTATAATTTCTATATGAATTATGGATATACATAATTCTGAAGGACCTATAGGCTTAATTTCTATATGCATATGCAGAATTCAGATTTCGAAATGCCTATAGACATGGTACCTACCCTTTATGCATACATGGTTACCCGCCTTTTTTCACTAACCATCCCCAAGAGTTTATTACAAATTATTACAACCTAGAGTAAAGTAAAAAAAACATCAGAAAATATAAGTAAATATACAACCAAGGAGAGCCTGATTCAGACTTCATGTCTGAAATATGAGGTAAACCAACTCCATGAGATCACGATCCAAAGCCTTTCTCCTATTTGAGTGTGTCAAAGTTTCCTAAGAGTCTCAAAGGGACTCCGGACAATGCTCACACACAAATGTACTATTAGAACAAAGACAAGTGCAGTGTGAAAGGGCTAGCCCTCAAGTGTCCAAGTTTAGAGGAAACTCAAAGGGTCCCAAGGCAAGGCTCACAATTGGGGGNGTAGAACTTAAAGACTAAGAAAGTGTGCAAGTGCAGAACAGAGTGCTAAAAGGGGAAAATGAGAGGGAATCAGCTACAAATAAACACACACAAGGGGTTCAGGGGAATAGGGGGATTGTAAAAAGCCTATTGCTTAGGCAAGGGCAGACTTTTAGGCATGCCTAGCAATGGGGAATGCTAGCACACCTATAAGCCTACCAGAACTCATTCTATTAGAATCTAGGATCCCAGGAGATCTCGTTTGATTCATGGACAGTAACTTGCAATATTGCCATACCTCAAACCATATCTTAAACACATAGGGGGCAGGGGTTTGGGATTCATAATAGAACAGACAGAAAGAAATCAGTATGCTAGAGTAAGTGTTGAACCATACAGCAGCAGTAATAAACAAGGATGCAAAAACAGTAAATAAACACATTGTTGTGGTGCTAAAAAAGTTTAAATCAGGACATACGAGTTTCAAAGAAACAAGTAGAGAAAGCAGGTAGTAAAACTTGTAAACAACCACAGTACAAGCAATAAGAGTGAATACTTTTGGGTGTAAGTGTATGTTCAGAAAGGCTACGAGTGATGGATCCTTTGTGTTAATGAAAGAGTTGTGTGTAAAAAACAAGCAGAAATAAGGTAAGAAAACAATTAAGGAACTAGGTATCAATTAAGAACAATCAGTACAAGACTTCCTTTGATTAAGGAATTCAGAATTAAACGGTAATGAGCAAGAAAATTATTTAAGGAAAGAGATCAAACAAGCATCTTGTGTAAAAGTAGGCAATTAAGGGTAAATACATAAGAATTTATTTAAGGGCAGAATTTTGAAACACACAGTTACATAAATAAGGTAAAAAATCAGTTAGTAGACAGTAAATCAAGGAATTAGAGATTTTGTAATCACTGGTCCATGAATGAACCAAGTCAGAAAAGCTAAGGAAAGTTTTTTACTTAAATCGAGTCACATGAAAATCAGCAAACAAGGAAAGAAATCAATCAAACTTATACAAAGGAAGTTTGAAATTAATCAAAATTCTAAGACATTTTTAGAGGGAAGTTCAGCATATATAAAGAGCACACAAACATGCTAAGTTGAATTTAGGGCAAAGAGAAACGTCATGCCATTGCAAAATCAGTGGGTAGTAGACTATAGGATCATGGTAGTCACATAGGTCAGCAATGTAGAAGAGAGATAGTATCAAATAGTATACAAAGGGTCCAGTATAAGGAACTTAGAAGGGTTTAGTAGAAAATTAGAATTGCTTAAAGAAACATAGGTTGAAACAAAGATTTCAAGATTCAGTTGAGCAACAAATGAAACAAATTCAAAAACTCGAAATAGTTAGGGTTTATAAAATCAGACAATTTCAAAGATGAAGAACAAGCATATCACATAGCCAATGGTCTCAAAACTCGGATGAAACCCCAAATTCTAGGGGTTTACCATAAATCGAGTGCAGAGATGAGAGGACAAGTAATCAAGGAAAAAGATACTAATCAAAACAGGTTCAGAGGTCTCAGAGAGGAATTGAGACCTTTAACATACTCTTTCAGTAGCAGGAACTCATGAGAAGCATAGTAAAAGAACAACATGCAAAACACAATAGAAGAACTCAAAGAAACATAGTAGAAGAAACTAATAAGAAACAGTAGGAGAAACCTATAAAGAAGCATAGTAGAAGAAACATAATAAGAACACAGTAAGAGAAACATATAAAATGCAGTAGAGGAAACCGGTAAGAACATGGTAGAAGAAACTTAACAAGCAACATAGTAAAAGAAACACACAAAGAACACTGTATAAGAAACATAGTAGAAGAAACACACAAAAGAAAATCAGAGAAACATCTAGATAACTCAAAAACCCTAGATCGAAAAAATATAAACGTTTTGATAGTGTAGTTTTTGAAAGAAATATCAAGAAATCGTTTAAAAGTTTAGGGAAAACACGGATCTAGAATAGATCTAAAGAAAAAAGAAGAACCTCAAAAGCTAGGGTTTCAGAGGAACCCAAATTGTGAGAAAGGCTAGGATAGTCGTTGATCTAAGCAGGAGTGGTCGAAGCCAGGCTCGAAACAGACATGGCTTGCCGGAGCAAGGCCGGAGATGGCCATAAAATTTAAATCAAACAAAGTCTGGACGAAGCTTCTTCGTGGTTAGTGTCGATGCCCCCTTTTTCTCGTGAAATCAGGTTTATATCATTTGGGAGGACAATTCGTTTCCTTTTGGGAATTGAGTTTGAATTAAAGAGTCACCACCTAATGATTAACTGCATTAGGACACTAAGAAGAACTTTGATTTAGAAAACCAGAGATTGGGTAAGGGCTTGAAATTATCCCGAGGGGAAGGTGTTAGGCACCCCTCAAGATCTACTAGTGTGGTTCCCAGCCATACTATAATTGTGACTTTAAGTGCAAACAACAAGTGGACAAGTAAGAGTTACAAATAGGAGGGGGGTTTTCACATAATTATTGCAAGTAATTTGAAGTTAAAACGAAGTTAAAGAAGCTGAAATTTGAGAATAAAGCAATTTTAAAATTCAGAATAAACGAGTAAAAAAGGGAAAAGTTTTCACATAATTGCTGCAAGTAATTGAAGTTAAAAGTAGTTAAAGAAGCTAAAATTTGAGAAAAAGAAGTTTTGAAATTCTGAATAAAATAAACAAGTAAAGGGAGGGGGGGTCCTAGGTTTATAAATAATATGGATCACCCCACGCAATAGCCGGTAACCATTTATACGCATGGTGTTATCGCGTGATCATCATATCTATATCTACCCTTTCCCACCCCATTAAGGTATTAAACACGAAGTGGTCTCATTTTACTTATTGCATGCTATTACCCGTACCCATCCTATCATCCCCGGAGGTATTTGGGACTACTAATCCTAAAGGGAAGGGGTGTGAAGTTTTATAGTTTCAAAGGATAAAATTCTAAGGCGACAATCAAAACACATATATACAAACATGGGGGAGAAGAACATAATAGATAGAAAGGCTTAAACAAACCTCCTTAAAACAAAGAGAAGCATATAGTTTTTAGCATGTTTTATATGTACTGATTAAGATATGATTAAACTTAAGAGTTGTGGTAGACTGATCTATTACATATTTCAGATAAGAAACCCGAATCGGGCCTGCCTGCTGGTTGTAGTTAATAGAATCTGATTCAATTAACTAGTCTTACCTTATGGCTTGCCTAAGTGTTAAATGAAAACCTATAGGCATGATATCTATTAGTTTCAGAAAAAAAGTATACTAATTTTAAGTGAAAGAATTTGTCAATTATAGGAGCATAAATTTTGCAGTCGTTACTGCTGATCTTAGACTTATAAGTGAATGAACGATTCAGATTTAGTTGATAGTACCTATACGCATGCTTTCTAGGTGCCATTGATTTTAAAATGTTTTTTTTTAATTTTTTATTTTTACAATCGAAACAAAAGTGCAGAAGTCCTATAGGCATGGTATCTAAAATACTGTTAGTTATTTACACCTATAAATATGTTTGCGTAGTGACATATGCAGATGAAAAATTCAGGAAGTCCTATAGGCATATTATCTATATGATATGCAGCATTTCAGAAATGACTTATAGACTGGTCTCTATGTAATGCAAAAGTACAGAAACCTATAGACATGGTCTCTATATGAGAAGCAAAAGTGCAGAAACCTATAGACATGGTCTCTATATGAGATACAAAAGTCCAAAAACCTATAGACATGATCTCTATATGAGATGCAAAAATGCAGAAACCTATAGACATGGTCTCTATATGAGATGCAAAAGTGCAAGCTGAAAACATGATACATGAGCGTAGAAGTGTAAATATTCCCTATGACCATGATATCTATCCTTTTGCATGCATGATTGACCCTCCCCTTTTTAATAATATCCCCAATAGTTATTACAAGTTATTACAGCCCAAAATGAATAAGAAAAAGTAAAATTACATTAGAGAACTAAAAATTTACAACCAAGGAGAGCATGCTTCACACTTCTTGTCTGAAGCATGAAGTAAACCAACTCCAAAGATCAGGTTCCAAAGCCTTTATCTTATTTGGAATGTGTCAGAGTTCCCTAAGAGTCTCAAATGGACTCCGGGCAGTGCTCACACCCAAATATATTGCAGAATTGAATCATAGTGCAGTGTGGAAGGGCCAACCCTCAAGTATCCAAGTTCAGAGGGAACTCAAGGTCCCAAAGCATGGCTCACAGGAGGGGGGCGAACTTAGAAGCTAAGAGAGACTGTAAGTGCAGAGAGAGATTCTAAGAGGAAGCAAAGGCAGGCTAATGGTCATACCTAGGAATTAGAAGTGCTGGCACATCCCACCTGCCTGTTACCTAGGAGCAACAACTTGCATGTTGCCATGTTTTGAACTTCAACTCAAAGAACATATAGGGGAACATGGGTGAAAGGATTCACATCAGAGACAAATGCAAATAAATAATCATGCTAAATAACATTGAATGTAGACAGCAAAGCAAACATGAGTGTAAAGGCTGTAAATAAAAACATTGGGATGAGGCTGAAACCAAAAATAGAACATACCAGTTTCAAATAAATAAGAAAAGGAAGCAGTATTCTTGTAAAGCCAAAGTGCAAGCAAGTAGTCAGAACACTATGATTTTAGAAGAGAACTATGAGATTGTAAGTGTCCCAAGTGTATAATGTGTGTAAAAGTGTTGAATTGAAAGTTGTTTGATCGTATTAATCGTGTGTAATGTAATAAAGAAGGTCATATATTTATAGTGTAGGAGGAAAGTAGAATAAGGTAGGAGAATAGTTTGAAAATCAGTTGTCAATCAATTACACAAGTGTTCCCTTTAACTAAGGGATTCAAATTTCGAATGGTAAAACTAATTAAGGAACTAAATTAATCAAACACTTTGTGTAAGGTAGTATAATAGGGGTAAATACATAAAGGTATATTTAAGAAAAAAGGTCTTGACAGCACACGATTTGTGCAAATAAGGAAAGAAAATCAATTACCAGCCAGTAAATCACAAGGTCTGATTGAATCCAGTCAGAAAAGGTGAAGAAATGTTTTACTTAAGGAAAATCAATAACAATCAATCAAACCTAAAAAAGGATTATGAATCAATCATAAGTTGGAAAACCTTTTTGGAAGAAAGAATTCATCACACATATAAAAGCATACATCCACGCTTAAACACGAAGAAATTTATCATGCTATTCAATAGAAGAGTCTAGTGTCGAAGAATTTAAAAGTTCAGAGTCGTAAACAAAGAAGTTCAAACTTAGCTCATAGACTCAGAATGAGTCTAAAAGAGTTAAGGGTTCCAAAATAGAACCCTAGTTCAAACACATGACCAAACCTCGATAAAACCCCCAAATTCTAGGGTTTCCAACTCGAGTCATGCACAGAGATGAGGAGGCAACAGGCTCAGAATTTTCTTTTTAAGAATTCGCATGAGAAGCCAAGCAAATACAATAGAAAGTTCGAAGCATAACGAGAGTAGAAGAAACAGTAGAGGAAAACATGCTTAAACGCGTCTTAAAATGAGGTAAAGTAGAAGTGAAACAATAAACACTTAAGAACATGGTAGAGTAATACAATAGAAGAAAACAAGAACACCGAAACAGTATAGCAAAAAAATATGTAGGAAAACACAGTGAGATAAACAGTGAGAGCATGGTATAGAAATACAGTAAAGAAAAGAACGGAGCACAATAAAAGAATATGCATGATAAAGGAAAATATAAGAATACAGTAGAAGAACATGCGTGGTAGAAAAGAAAACATAAGAACATATATAGACAAATACACACAAAGAAAAGAAAAAGAAAAGTCAGAGAAACATTTTGAACCTTTCAGAAAACCTTAAATCGAGGAGAAGTGATTTTTAAAAGATAACTTTGAAAGAAAATTGAGGAAATTGTTTAAAAACTCAAGTAGAGCACAAATATATAACATATCTAAGAAACAATTAGAGAAAACCTCAAATAGCTAGGGTTTCAGAAGAACCCTAAAACGAGAAAGGCTTTGAAAAGGTCCGATCTTGGTCGGAAAGGTCAGAGATAGGCTCATAGGACCAGGATACGCCAGAGCAATGCCGGCGATGGCCGTGAAAACTCAAGCTAGCACAGGTCTGGATGAAGACCTTTGAGGTTTGGCCTTGATTCTTCAAATATTGAGCACACATGATTAATAGGGGGTGAGTATAAGGTTACCATGGCCGGAGGAGCCATGATTTCCGGTGGGTCTTGAGGTTGAAGACGATAGGAGGCGATTAGGATTGAGGAAGGTTCGAGAGGTTTTGAGAGACGAAGGGGTTTCAAGGCAGTGTCTCTAGAGGAAAATGAATTAGGGTTGGGGTTTGGGTGAATTAAAATGGTAAGGGGGAATCGTGGCTGTTGATCAAAATGACCAACGGCCTGAATCAAAAGAAAGACCGGGCGAGTTTTATTAATGGATTAGGGGTCGGGTTATATTAGGATTTGGGCAGGTCTGGTTCGAGATTGAGATTGGGTTATTGGGGGATCAATTTGGCTATAATTGAAATGCAAATGAGGCTATCGGTTAAATAGCCACTTTTCCCTTTTAAATTTATAAAAAATAGTAAAATGATTTTTTGAAACAAATTGAAAGCACTATATTAATAATAATATATAATAATTAAATTAAAAATATTGAAATAAATTTTATAATTACAAAATATTGTTAATTCTTAAAATATGCTAAAATCGCAATTATATGCAATTTAGCTTTTAAAATACCAAATAAATTTGTAAAAATGTATAAAAATTACACTAGCTATATTTTAGTATATATATGAGAATAAAATAAGTTATTCACCAAAATGATAATTCCAAAAATAATTATTGGTTTTTGTACTGCTAGAATGGGTAATAAATTGATTTAAAAATTAGGAAAAAAATACTAAAACACTTAGGCATACTTATATATGCTATTTTGAGAGTATTTTCATGTAAGATAAACATAGGGAAAATTAGGTATCAACAGCTGCCCCTCTTTACGCGGGAAGGATGAAGGAGTTGTCGGGTAAAGATATGATGGCCAATTTTGACCGAGTGAAGTGGTTTGAAGAGATTGGCCGTGATCTGGTTCCTGAGCTGCCTACATATCCCTGGTCTTACAGACATCAAGCCATATGTCATTCAGGATCCGTCGGCGGAGTATATCGATGGAGATCTTCCAAGAACGGACGAGATATTTAGGTTGGGATGGGTGGTTAAGAGTCTAATAGGGTTGCGGGAACCGGAGCGGGATCGCTCCTACTGAGATGGATGTTGCTCGCCGATTTACCTGTAGATAAGCAATACGCGCATATATTGTGCATAAATTTAAACATGATGCAAGTTCCTACCGGACCATGAATGTTGTCCTTGGACGGTTAGGATAACGTCCTCAAACCATGATGTCCTGGGCCATGAAGCGTATAATAAAAGATTCGCAGGCCATAAAATGATGCTCTCGGGCTATGAGAATGATGCTTCCGAGTGATGATGCCTATGAATAATGATATGCAGGAGATAAAAGGGGTCCTCAGGCCATGGCATGGCATTCTCGGGCTATGAAGATGGTGCCTCCGAACAATGATGCTCATGGACAATTTGGCGATCTTTCAGCCCATGAAAGCATAAATAAAGTGGCTATCTTTCAGCCGATGCAAGACATGAATAAAGGTGGCGATATTTCAGCCGATGCAAGACATAAATAAAGGTGGCGATATTTCAACCAATGCAAGACATAAATAAAGGTGGCGATCTTTCAGCCATGCAAAATGTAGATGAAGGTGGCGATCTTTCAACTGATGCAAGACATAAATAAAGGCGGCGATATTTCAGCTAATGCAAAACATAAATAAAGGTGGCAATCTTTCAGCCATGCAAGAAGCAAATGAGGTGGCGATGTTTCAGCCATACAATGAGGTGGCGATCTTTTAGCCATGCAATGAGGTGGCGATCTTTCAGCCATGCAAAATGTAAGTGAGATGGCGATCTTTCAGCCAATGTAATGAGGTGGCTATCTTTCAGCCATGCAATGAGGTGGTGATCTTTCAGCCAATGCAAAAAGCAAATAAGGTGGCGATCTTTCAGCCGATGCAAATGCAAAATAAAGTGGCAATCTTTCAGCCATGCAGATGCAAAATAAAGTGGCGATATTTCAGCCATGCAAGTGGAGACAGGTCTTAGTCTCGAAAGGCAGAATGGTAGCCTTATGCAATGCAGAAAGTGCAGATGGAGGTAGAGCTTAACCTCGGAAGGCAGAATGGTAGCCTTATGCAATGCAAGAAATGCAGATGGAGACAGTGCTTAGTCTCGAAAGGTAGAATGGTAACCTTATGCAATGCAGAAAATTTTCATTTTCCACGAAATTGGAAACTGGGGCAAAATTTTGAGGGTCCTTCTCAAAAACTCAAAATTCTGCCCTAGTTTACTGGGCTGCTACTTCTGACGGTTGCTTGCGATGATCGACTGAAATTACTTTGGAATTTTGAGGGTACTCCTCAAAATTCTGCCCCAGTTTCCAATTGCAGGGAAAATGAAAATTTTATTGAATTGTGATCGAACCTATAAGGCTGCCTACGTATCCCCTCTTAAACGGGAATCAGGTCAGACGTAGTTCAAATTACATCATAAGATTACACATAGTAACGCTTGCCTGCATCTGAATTGATTGGTTTTGGCCAAACTTCTCCATCCATTTCTGCAAGTATAAAAGCTCATCCTATCAGAACCTGTTGAACCATGTATGGGCCTTGCCAGTTGGGAGAGAACTTCCCTTTGGCTTCATCTTGATGTGGAAAAATATTCTTTAACACCAGCTGCACCGGTGTGAGCCGTCTTGGTTTGACTCTCTTGTTGAAACCTCTGGACATTCTGTTCTAATAAAGCTGATCATGGCAAACTGCATTCATTATTTTCTCATCTATAAGAGCCAACTGCTTGTAACAACTCTTCACCCATTCTACATCATTGAGTTCTGCTTCCCGTATGACCCTTAAGGAGGGAATTTCTACCTCAGCGGGAATGACCGCTTCTGTACTGTAAACCAGCATGTAGGGAGTTGCCCCAGTGATGTGAGGACTGTTCTACGGTACCCCCAACAAAGCAAATGATAACTTCTCATTCCATTGTTTATGCTTTTCTATCACCTTCCGTAGTATCTTCATGATATTTTTATTGGCGCCTTCCACGGCTCCATTCATCTGAGGCCTGTAAGCTGTGGAGTTCTTGTGTTTGATCTTGAAGGTTTCACACATAGCCTTCATCAAGTCACTGTTGAGGTTGGAACTATTATCAGTAATGATTTATTCTAGAATCCCGAATCGACAAACGATACGGTCACAGTCGAAATCTGCCACGACTTTCTTAGTTACCGCTTTGTAAGATGCTGCTTCAACCCATTTGATGAAATAGTCAATTGCTATTAGGATAAACCTATTTCCATTTGATGCAGCAGGTTTGATTGGTCCAATAACATCCATTCCCCATGCGGAGAACGACCATGGTGAGCTTATTGCATTAAGCTCATTTGGAGGCACCTTTATCATGTCGGCATGTATCTGACAGCGGTGACACTTTCGTACATACTGGATGCAGTCCGTCTCCATAGTCATCCAAAAATAACCTGCTCGGAGTATCTTCTTGGCTAAGACAAAGCCATTCATATGTGGTCCACAAGTCCCAGCATGGATTTCTTGTAGTAGTCTGGATGCTTCTTTTGCATTGACAGACCTTAGTAATCCCAAATCCGGAGTCCTCCTATATAGGATTCCTCTACTATGAAAGAAATTGTTAGACAATCTCCAAAGTGTGCGCTTATGAGTAGCATTTTCAAGCTTGGGATATTCTCCTTTTGCCTAATATTCCTAGATATCATGAAACCAAGGTTTTCCATCTGCTTCTTCTTCGACATGAGCACAATAAGCTGGTTGACCATACATCTTCATGGGAATAGGATCAATGAAGTTCTTATCTGGATATTGTATTATAGAGGCCAGGGTAGCATATGCATCGTCGAACTCATTCTGGACTCTGGGAACAAGCTGGAACTCTGTCTTTGTGAACCTCTTTCTCAATTCCAGTACATGGTGCAGATAAGGGAGTATCTTGGAATTCTTGGTTTCCCATTCTTCTCGGACCTGATGTATAAGCAAGTCTAAATCTCCAATTACTAGCAACTCTTGGATGTTCATGTCAATGGCCATCTTAAGCCCTAAGATGTAGGCTTCGTACTCGGCCATGTTGTTTGTGCAGGGGAACCTCAGCTTGGCGGATACCGGATAATGCTGGCCAGTTTCTGATATAAGACTGCTCCGATGCCAACTCCTTTAAAATTTGTTGCTCCGTCAAAAAACATCCTCCAACCTATAGGACTCTGCAATGTCTTCTCCTATGAATGATACCTCTTCATATGGAAAATACATCTTTAGGGGCTCGTATTCTCCATCCACAAGGTTTTCGGCGAGATGATCTACTAGTGCCTATCCTTTGACTCCTTTCTGGGTCACGTAGACAATGTCGAATTCACTCAGCAGGATTTGCCACTTGGCTAGCTTGCCAGTGGGCATGGGCTTCTAAAAGATGTACTTAATTGGATCCATCCTTGATATGAGATACGTAGTATATGCACAAAAATAGTGCCTCAGCTTCTGAGCTACCCAAGTCAAAGCATAGTAGGTGCGTTCTAATAGAGAATACTAGGCTTCATACGGGGTGAACTTCTTGCTGAGATAATAGATGGCCTGTCTTTTCTCCCTGTTACATCATGCTTCCTCAAAACACAACCAAACGCTCCATCCAATACCACAAGGTAGAGTAGTAGGGGTCTTCCTGGCTCGGGCGGAACCAAAATTGGCGGTGTTGACAAGTACTCCTTGATCCTGTCGAAGGCCTTTTGGCAATCATCAGTCCATTGGGTAGCGACGTCCTTCTTCAACATCTTGAAGATTGCTCATAGATGACGGTAGATTGTGCTATAAACCGGCTGATGTAGTTAAGTCTCCCCAAGAAACTCATTACTTCTTTTTTGTTCTTTGGTGGTGGAAATTCTTGCATAGCTTTGACCTTTGATGGATCCAGTTCTATCCCTCGGCAACTCATAATGAACCCCAAGTAGTTTTCCGGTAGGAACCCAAATGCACATTTCGCGAGATTCAGTTTTAGGTTGTTCCTTCTCAGTCTATTGAAGAACTTCCTCAGATCTTCCATATGATCAACGTCTTTCTTGGATTTGATGATGACATCATCCACATATACTTCGATCTCCTTGTGAATCGTATCATGGAAAATGGTAGTCATGGCCTTCCTGTAGGTGGCCCCTATATTCTTTAACCCGAATGGCATCATCTTGTAGCAGTACATTCATCATGGTGTAATGAAAGCTGTTTTCTCAGCATCTTCTCCATCAATCCAGATTTGATGATACCCAACGAAGCAATCTACGAATGATTGCAACTCGTGCTTGGCATAATTGTCAATCAGGATGTGTATGTTCGGCAAGGGGAATGTCGTCCTTTAGACTGGCCTGATTGAGATCCCGGTAGTCAACATAGACTCTAATCTTCCCATCCTTCTTTGGAACTAGCACAATGTTGGCTAACAATGTTGGATACTCTACTACCCTGAGAACCTTAGCTTTGACCTGCTTAATGACTTCTTCCTTGATTTTCAGACTCATGTCCGACTTGAACTTTCTAAGCTTCTATTTTACTGGCGGGCATGCCGAATCAGTCGGCAATTTATGAGCTACAATCGATGTACTCAGACCAGTCATGTCGCCGTACGACCAGGAAAATATTTCCTCATACTCTCTTAGAAATTCTGTATACTCTTCCTTCTCTGATGGTGACAAATGAATGCTGATTCGTGTTTCTCTGATGTTTTCTGCATCTCTCAGGTTAACAATCTCAGTCTCGTCCAGGTTGGACTTAGGCCTATTTTTGAATTTCTTAACTTCCTTAACAATCTCTTTCGGTATATCATCTTTCTCTGAATCTATGTGCGCTTGTTGCATTGTCTCGTTGTATGTCACAGTTATTGGTTCATCAAGATAAGTAATAGTAATGATGTGTAAGTAAAGTAATGAGAGAAAATAATAAGAGTAAGATTTATAAGAAAACTAAAATGCTTTGATAAATTCCATATATGTTTTGAACATTAGAGCTCTTTCTTGCAAAAAATAAAAATGTGAAAGGAAAGTAAACTAGTAAGATAAAATAGTGCATGGTGCTTGTTTAGCCTTGATACCCCGATGAACGCCAGGCTCTGGTGGTTCTGATGGTCTAGTTATTGAGTAGTGCTCCTCTACTTACAGCCTGTATGGAAGGGCCTTCCTCCCCCTCCTCCTCGAGAACAACACATCAATCCATATCACCGTCTTCTATGAACAAATTCCTCATTGCTGCTAGGGCTTCTTCTTCTTCTAACCCATAGATGACCTCGGCCGATTGGAAGGTGTACTCCAAACGGGGTATTGGCTGCTCCAATGGATAGTAAGGACCGTGCCAGGGTGATGACCATTCATTGAATTCTTTCCAAGTATACTCATATCCCAATCCGAAGGTGGTGTCGTATTTCTAGAGCTTGATGGGCTTAGCGATTCCTTGGAGATTCTTGCCAAGTCCTTTGCCAGGTTCATACCTTCTCCAGTTCAATAAGCTTTCAATTTTATTATCCCACCACTTATCCTTATCGACGACATTGACTCGTTCGATGTGGTGGTAAGTTTCTCCGCCTATCTTTATTTTTACTCCGATTGCTAGGATGGTCTGGCGACTGTATATGGTATTGCTACTGTCGCCGTGAATGATCACCTCTTGGTGATTCCACTCAAACTTCACTGCCTGATGTAGTATTGATGCCACGGCCCTAGCAGCGTGAATCCATGGTCGTCCCAATAATAAATTGTAAGATGCCAGCACGTCTATCACTTGAAAGTCAATATCAAACCAAGTAGGCCTCATTTGCAAACATAAGCTAATCTTCCCAACGGTAGACCTTTGAGAATCGTCGAAAGCTTTAACTTTGATGGCCCCGTCCTTGATTTCATGCAACTATTTTCCCAATGTCCTGAGTGTTACCAATGGATAGACGTTAAGACTAGACCCCCCCATCGACCAAGATTCTTGTGATAAAATAATCTTCGCACTGCACGGTGATGTGCAACGCCTTGTTATGACTCAATCCCTCCTGTGGTAGCTCATCTTCGTGAAACTTAATCTTGTGACTTTCTAATACCTGGCCTACCATGTTTGCCATTTCTCCTCTCGTGATGTTGCTTGGTGCATATGCCTCACTCAGCACTCTTAACAAGGCATTCTTGTGTGCATCGGAACTCTGTAGTAAAGCAAGGATAGAAATCTGCGCCGATGTTTTGTTCAGCTGATCAATGACTGAGTATTCCTTCACTTGTATCTTTCTCAAGAGATCATCGGGCCCAGTTTCAGTGATGCCTTGTCGACCACAGGTCTGCTTACTTGACTCAGCCAAGTGTTTTGGGGTATAAACCCTGCCGGTTCTTGTCATACCCTATTCTGCAACTGCTTCCCCGAACTTGGCTTTCCCTTTCCTTCTTGCCTCGGCTGTGTAGTCCCATGGTATGGCTTTTTTATGGAATGGTATTACGACTATCATTGCTACCGGAATGTGCACCCTTGCTCTGGAAGGTACTATAGCAACTTCAAATAGTCCAGGTGCCTTTGGGAACCCGAACTTGACCTCAATTGGTGTTGGCGTCTTCACAGAGGATGGTGTTTCAAACTCAGTTGGTATGGACATGTTCACATTGTTATCTCCAGAAGGCTGAATCTGGACTACAATCGGATTAAGGGTGACTGTTGGTTTCTTTGGATCGTCGCCTTCCATGATCAAATTAATTGATCCTTTAGGATCCCAATCATCATATATTTCAATCATGCGAACACCTCCACCCTTGTGGTCTAGTAGAGGGTTACTACTGACATTCGGAGCATGCTCCTTTGCCACGATGATCTTGCTGTCAATCAATGACTGGATCTTATCCTTCAGGGAGCGGCATTCATCAATGGTATGCCCCTTCATGCTAGAATGGTATGCACAGGTTTTATTTTTGTTGACCTATTGGGAAGGGTTTTCAGGGGTTATAGCAGGGATGGTGTGACATAACCAGCAGCTTTGAGCCTTTCGTACAGCTGGTCAATTGGTTCGACAATGGCATTATACTGTTTGGGAGGTCTGTGGTCAAAATTTGGTTGGGGTCTAGGGAAGTTTTGACGAGGGAGAGGTGATTGATAGTGGGATTGTTGAGTGTTGTAAGCTTGGTAGACGTGCGCGAGCTGGGAATATCTAAGTGAAGCAGGTTGGTATGTAGGAGGTGGAGGTGATTGATAAGTAGGCGGTGGAGTTTGGTAGGAAGGTGTGGGTGTTTGGTAATTTGGAGTGGGCTAATATGTAAGTGGAGGCATTGGATGAGCTTGGTATTTGACAGGTGATTTGGTTCTCTATACAACCATTACGGCGCCTATGTCCCTTTTCTTGGATGCACCACCAGACTATAGAGCCTTATTGGTAGCTTGCAAAGCTTCAAAGTTCGTAACCATACCGCTATTGATATCTTCCTCGATCCTTTCTCCTAGCTTGATGATATTAGAAAATTTATGATTCTCGATCAACATCAGTCTTTCATAGTATTGCGGGTCTTGAGCCCGGACGAAAAACTTTTTCATTTGTTATTCCTCTAAAGTAGGTCGAACTTTAGTACCTTCTGATCTCCAACGAGTGTCATACTCGTGGAATGTTTCTGTGGGTTTTTTCTTTAAATTCTGAATGTAAAACACATCCGGTGCATTTTCCGTATTGAACCTGAATCTATCCATGAAGTCGGACACCATACTTACCCAGTTCGACCACTTCTTTGGGTCTTGGATAATATACCAAGACAGAGCATCTCCTTTCAGGCTCCTCATGAAAAGCTTCATGCGGATTTTCTCGTCTCTTCCTACTCCGACCAACTTGTTGCAGTATGTTCTCAAGTGAACCATGGGATCCCCTGTACCATCAAACATTTTGAACTTGGGAGCTTTGTACTCCTCGGGCAGTTCGACATCGGGCTATATGCATAGATCTTCATAGTTTAGCCCCTCGATTCCCTTACTTCCTTCAACGCCTTAAATTCTGGTGGTTAACCTTTTGAGCTCTTCGACCAAGTTTCTGATTAGCGAGTCCTTATCATTGGACTCGGGTGTGCTTGAGATGGCTGGGCGGAGTGTGGTGATAACTGTGAATTTAACACGTTTTATTCCCATTCTTGCCTAATCTTTGTGCGTGAATTGCCATAAATTAGTCCTAAAATGCTTACAAGTTGCGCTTGATTGCAGGTTTGAACGACAAGATGACAATTGTCAAAGATCGGCTCGAAAAGGAGTGAAATCTGCCAAGTGTGAAAGTCAAGTGAAGTGGGGATCAAAAAGACCCAGCGCGGACCGCATTGCTTTGCCACACGGCCGCGCTGGAAGTTCAGAGAGTTGGGTTTTTCATTTATGACATGCACGATCCACGCTCATCCTGATGCGGTCTGCGCCTGAAGAGGTTCAGAGGCTAGAACATGCAAAGGCAAACCCATGCGGCGACGCACCAAAACAGTGCGGTCCGCGTGGATGATATTCAGAGATGTAACATTTTTTGCCAACTTCTCCATGCGGGCGTGCCCCATTTCTTCGCGGTCTGCACTCCTCAGTCAACGCGGCCACACTACCTTTTTGCACGGTCCGTGCCCCTAGCTTCAGAAGGAAGAAATTGAAGACCAAGACCCCTACGTGGCCGCGCTACATTTCTGCGCGGTCCGCGCTAGACCCTTAGGGGCATTTTTGTCCAGTTTTTCTAGCCTAGTATAAATAGAATATTTTACCAATTTTAGGTTAAGTATAGTATCAGATATAGCTGCTGCGCTCGTAAGACTCAAGTTTTAGCCTATTTTGGGCAATTTCATCTTGTTTTACCATAGATTCTTGTAGATTAACTTTGTAGTTTATTAATATGTTGATTCTATCTACTATTTGGTGATGAAAAGGTGGTGTTCCATGTGTGCAAGTCTATGAGGCAACAAAATAGTACCGAGGTTTGCTTGTTTGTTGACATTATCACCGCGGTGATAGTGGATGACACAATCGCAATGATTAATGTTGAAGATCCACTTGAAGCGGTGCTTTTGAACATGGAGGCTAATGATGATGCCGGGAGAATTGAATGTGTAAATGCTTTGCATGGTATGGTCTCATACTCTTATGAGCCTAGGAAGTTATTATTGGACCTTGAGAATCGTAAAATTCCCCCAACAAAGCCATCTATTGAAGAGCTGCCGGTGTTGGAGTTGAAACCACTTCCTCCTCACCTCAGATATGAATACTTGGGTCCTAATTTCACTTTGCCTGTTATTCTTTTGTCTTGCTTAACTAACTTGCAGGTTGACGCCACTTTGGCGGTACTACAAAAGCGCAAGCGGGCGATTGGATGGACGTTGGCGGATATTCGGGGTATAAGCCCCGCTTTTTGCATGCATAAGATCATTTTGGAGGATGATGCAAGGCCGTCTCTTGAACACCAAAGGAGACTAAATGAAGCTATGCAAGAGGTAGTCAAGAAAGAGGTTATCAAGTGGTTGGATGCCGGTGTAGTCTACCCAATATCGGATAGTTCATGGACCTCTCCGGTCCAATCTGTGCCAAAGAAGGGGGGTATGACGGTCGTCACAAATGCCAACAATGAATTGATTCTTACCCGTACGGTCACGGGCTGGAGGGTGTGCATGGATTATAGAAAGCTCAACAAGGTCACTAGAAAAGATCATTTCCCTCTACCATTCTTGGACCAAATGCTTGATCGTTTAGCGGGCCGGGCTTATTATTGCTTCCTTGATGGCTACTCGGGGTACAATCAAATTCTCATTGTCCTGGAGGATCAGGAAAAGACAACCTTTACATGTCCGTATGGCACATTCGCTTCCTCAAGAATGCCATTTGGACATTGAAATGCTCCGGCGACCTTCCAAAGATGTATGATGGCAATCTTCACCGACATGGTGGAGGATATCCTAGAGGTCTTCATGGACGATTTTAGTGTGGTGGGGGACTCATTTGAATAATTCCTAGTGAACTTGGACAAGGTGTTGAAAAGATGTGAGGAAACCAATCTTGTACTAAATTGGGAGAAATGTCACTTCATGGTGCAGGAGGGAATTGTCTTGGGGCACAAAATCTCAAAGCATGGTATTGAAGTCGAAAAGGCGAAAATAGAGGTCATCTCAAGGCTCCCTCCCCCTACTTCTGTCAAAGGGGTGAGGAGTTTCTTGGGCCACGCCGAGTTTTACCGGCGATTCATTAAGGATTTTTCAAAGGTTGTGAACCCGTTGTGTAAATTGTTGGAAAAATATGTGAAGTTCGTCTTTGATGAGAGGTGTATGGAGTCCTTTGAATTGTTGAAACATAAATTGACCACAACTCCCATCATCACCGCACCCAACTGGGAATTGCCTTTTGAACTTATGTGTGACGCGAGTGATGTAGCGGTTGGTGCGGTGCTTGGACAAAGAATCAATAAAATGTTCCATCCGGTGTACTACACAAGCAAGACAATGAATGAGGCTTAAAAGAACTATACAGTCACCTAGAAGGAGTTTCTAGCTATTGTGTTCACCATGGAAAAGTTCTGACCATACCTTATGGGGGCCAAGGTGATTATCCATACCGATCATGCCGCCCTTAGGTATTTGATGACAAAGAAAGATTCGAAGGCGAGATTGATTAGATGGGNACGGATCACTTGTCCCAGCTAGAGGAAGAAGGGAGACCGAGCAATGGTGTTGAGATAAATGATGCTTTCCCGAATGAACAACTCCTTGCGGTGTCTATGCATGATATGCCATGGTTTGCCGATGTGGCCAATTATCTTGTAACCGGTATAGTCCCGTATGAGCTCTCTTCTAACCAAAGGAAGAAGCTCAAGCGCGATAGTTTGGATTATTATTGGGACAAGCCCTACTTGTTTAAAATTTGCACCGATGGTGTGATTCGCCGATGTGTCCCGGAAGAAAAACAATTGAACATATTGGAGGCTTGCCACTCTTCCCCTTATGGTGGTCATCATGGGGGAGTGAGGACGGTGTAAAAGGTTTTAAGTTGTGGCTTCTATTGGCCGACTTTGTTTCAAGATGCAAGCGATGTGGTAAAAAAGTGTGATGCATGCCAAAGAGCTGGCGGGATTTCTAAGAGGGATGAGATGCCTCCCAACACCAGTCTAGAGGTAGATATTTTTGATGTGTGGGGCATTGATTTTATGGGCCCGTTTGTAAGCTCTTTTGGGAACACGTATATTCTCGTGGCGGTGGATTATGTCTCAAAGTGGGTTGAAGCCGTGGCTCTTCCCAAAAATGAAGCCCGGAGTGTCGTGGCATTTTTGAAAAAGAACATCTTCACTAGGTTTGGAACCCCTTGTGCTATCATTAGTGATGGGGGGTCCCATTTTTGCAACAAGGCCTTTGACTCTTTGCTCGCCAAATATGGAGTTTACCACAAGGTGACTACCCCCTACCATCCTCAAGCAAGCGGCCAAGTGGAGGTTTCAAACCGGGAAATTAAGAGTATTTTGTCTAAAACAGTGAATGCAAATAGGACCGATTGGTCAAAGAAGTTGGATGACGCTCTTTGGGCTTATCAGATGGCTTATAAGAATCCGATTGGTTCGTCTCCATATCGATTGGTGTTTGGTAAGGCTTGTCATCTCCTGGTGGAACTATAACATAAGGTGATGTGGGCATTGAAAAAATTGAACTTGGAATGGGATGTTGCGGCCAACCTCCGAGTGGAGCAATTGAATGAACTTGATGAGTTTAGATTCCATGCTTACTCCAGCTCGTCCTTGTATAAGGACAAGATGAAGTACCTCCATGATAAGTATGTCGGGGTAATGAATTCAAGGTGGGCGACATGGTTCTTCTTTTCAATTCTCGGCTAAGTTTATTCCCGGGGAAGCTTAAATCCAAATGGAGTGGTCCCTTTGAAGTGGTCTTTGTAACTCCCTTCGGTGCTCTTGATCTTAAAAACAAGAATGGTAAAGTATTCGGGGTAAATGGCCATCGTGTCAAGCACTATTTGGAGAAGATTGATGACAGCCACGTGGTGGCACTTATTCATTTGAAGTGATATGATAGAAACATGCGTCGTGCCGCGACGTTAAATCAGGCGCTTCTTGGGAGCCAACCCATGTCTTTTTCTTGCTTTTTATTTTTCTGTTGTAGATTAGGATTTTTGAATTCATGGTTTGTGAGATGTTGAAGGGATAATGTTGAACCAGTGCATGACAAAAGTAGAAAGTTTTCAGGTCTCTGAAGTTTGCCTACGCGACCGCGCACCAAAACAGTGCGGTCCACGTAGGATGGTGAAATGGGAGCTGGGTCTCTGAAGTCAGCTGCACGGTCTGCATGACATTTTTGTGCGGTCCGCGCAGGAGAAGCCCAAAATACATGCTCTCTGAAGTTTCCCACGTGGCCGCGTGACAAAACAGCACGGTCCGCGTGGGCTGATTAGCCAATTGAGATAGCTGGAAATCCAGCATGGTCCGCGGCCATTTCTGCGCGGCCGCGCTGGTGGGTAAGTGATGGGTCCCACAGTGTTTTCTATAAATAGAGACCTTAGGCTTCATTTTAACCTTTTCGCCAATTTTCTACCTGAGCTCTCAATTTTCACTGTTCATCAAAAGAAATTGCTTCAAGTAGTTAAAACTTTCACAATCCCTGGTAACATTCCTCACTAATCTCATTCATAGTTTAATTTTTGTTCATTTTTATTTGCTTCCTATTAGTATAATTTCTTATTTTCTTCTCTTTCTTCTCAGTTTACACCGATAGGTTAGATTTTTGTGTGGTTATTTTGAACAAAGGGCATGAAATCATGTTTAGTAATTGAGTAGGGACAAGTAGGACCCGTAAATTGAACAAATTGGACTTAATTGAAAAAACCCTGAACTCCATTAAATTTTAGCCCTGCGCGGCCGCACACCCTTTTTGCGCGGTCTGCACTGCTTCTGCAGTGTGTGCTAAGTTCTTACCTGCGTAGTCCGCGTAGCATAATTGCGCGGTCCGCGCTAGCCCAGCGCGGCCGCTATCCAAAATAGTGCGGACCGCATCAGTAAGGTTCACAGAAGGCTACTTCTTGGTGATTGTTATGCGCGGTCCACTTTTGTGCGGTCCGCGCCGAACCAATGCGGCCGCGGTCCAAATCAGTGTGGACTGCGTTGGTAAGTTCATAGAGGGGTGTGATTAGAACCTCTCAAGTGCGGTCCGCGCTCTAGTTTTATGCGGTCCGCACGCGTGACTCTTTTGCGCGGACCGCACCCCTCTACCTGTGTCACTGTGTCTGAAATTCTTGAACTCAACTGTATTGTCTAATTCACCTCATGTGCTTCTACTAACAATGTTAGACATGTATTCCTTGCAGATAATGGTTCAAAAGAGTGGGGGAAAAGAACAACAACCCGGGAGAGGTGGTTCCTCCCGAGGGGGGAGAGGAAAGAGAATTGTAAAACTCACTCCCCAGGTGCGGGAGAATATAAAAAAGACTCGGAAGTTAATACGGGCAGCCGACAGGGCTGCATCCCATTCCACGGGGAGTGAGTATGCACCATCCCGAGACATCACTTCAGAATCTGCCCCCACCCACATGCCCACATCATTTCAGCTCCATGATTCCCCTTCCCCTGATCATGGTGATGTAGCCACCTCCAAGAGACCAGTAAATGTTGTCTCGGATTCGTCTGATGAGTCCGAAGCAGAGAATGAAGAACAATACTCCACCTCTCCCACAACTTCAATATCAGGGGAGGGTGGAGAGTATGGTGAGGGGGTGAACCATAAGTAGGGGGGATAGAGTAGACTAGAAAATCGGAAGCATGGGCAGATAGATTCGTCAATGAGGTGGCTTTCCACAAATTCAGGGATTAGTGGCCCAAAAGAAAATTGATTCTGGAGCGACAATTTGTAGACGCTGATCTTGTTCCTCTTAACCCATATGTGCAAGCTCAATTCCGAACGAGAGAGGGTTGGGGTTTCTTCAAAGAACGTTGTGAGATGGCCAATGAGCATTTGGTGAAGGAGTTCTACTGCAATGTTCATTATGTATGTCACGCCCCAAATTCGAGGGACATGACCAGTGCCCGACCGGGAAGCTCCAACCAAGCGGACCTGGGTGCCTTTCCTACCTCATGCGTTACCCCATGTTTTCCTTACTCATTATTTGCATGAACTAGCCATATAATTAACTTAAAACACCTTTTTGCAAAATATACATACATAGTAGTTAGTGAAGTTATTAATTCGTTGCCTAACAAAAGAAACGGGGATATACATAAGCTTTTACCCACATCCACTGTCTACGGAGCCCCTAAAAGTATAACGGGATAACACAGTAACTGCCAGTAACAAGGCTCCGGCTATACCTTACACAACAGCAAAATAAAACTATGAAAACAAGCGGCCTAAGCCACGCAGGGCCCTGAGGTGAATGGGGCTCACCAAAAAGCTGATGGAAGGCGGAGGGAGAGCTATGAACGGTGGGCTGGAGTACCTGCTACAGATCCATATACAATCATAACACGAATGTAGCATCCCCGGCAAAAGGGACGTCAGTACATTTGAATTATACTGGTATGTATGAGCAAACTTTTCCCCAAGTAAACTCGAACCATAAATAAGTAAGCAGTAATAATAGAACGACAATCAAATCCACAAGAAGAGAACAATTAAGCCAAATAGGTATACAACCTTTACTCCATAAACAAGTATGTAATTGTAATAGAATTAACAATCAAATCCACAACGAGAGAACAATCCAAGCAAATTTACAATCTTTCCTGTTTTCCCCTTCCACATTTCCTCATCAATAGTTTCACAATTGGTTCAAAATTTCATTTCAACGGCGAGTTCGATCGCTTTCCAACCTTATTACCTCAGCCACCCTTATCACCACAACCCACACCTTATTACTTCGTGTTGCGGCGTGCAACCCGATCCCACTGAGTAATCATAATTCACAAGCAACACCACAACCAACAAGTCACAAGAATAACAACAACAGTTCTCAAGAAATAACAACAATAATTCTCAAGGAGTGACAACAAAAATTTACATGAACTTCCAAGGCCATCAATACCATTTCCATGTATTTCACAACTCATATGCATAGATAGGTCACAACGATAATCTTCCACGTTAAGCTACATGTATTGCTACCACAGTTATTCCGAAATACATCAATTCCCATTTCCTTCCATCACTTGTGTCACAATTCTTACCACATAGCACATTCACAATCACAAACCTGGTTTATTTTCAATTACTTGCATCAATATAGTGAAGGCAAAACCACAATCACTCAACCATACCAACCACAAGAATTTCACACCAATTCACGTAGAAATCACATACCAAGCACTCGAATACCCAAACAAGGTGATTTTACCAAGTTCAAAGTTAGCCATACATACCTGGAGCCGAATTCCTTTTTAATTCTTACTTCAAATTCACCGAAATCTAGAAACATCAATATAGTGCACAAATTAATAAACATAGCTTAGAATTCAAGGTTCACAATCACTACCCGAATATATTTAGGCCATTAACCCTTTCTTTGCACAAGTCTTTGCTCCCACCCCATTACTCTCACTAGGTTTTAGGTTATAGAAAGACATGCATGAATGGGTTTGACCCTTATTTTCAAAAACCTACGCATGAGACTCCCCTCCTTAATTTAAAATAGAATTTCAATGGGAAAAGTTAGGGATTTTACCTGTAGGGAAAGGGGTATGAAGATAAGCTTGAATTTCCCCGGCCCGGATAGCTTTGAAGAACAAGATTTTGGAGAAGATGAGTTTCTCTCTCAAAACCCTCTCTTCCTCTCTCTTAATTTGATCAGAATGTCATTAAAATGAGGGGGGTTGGGGTGTTTTATTAAAAAGGGGGTCGGGTTTTAAAATTGATAAAAATAGAAGCCCGGCAAGATCTGCGGTCACATTCTACGATCGTAGAACTGAAATGCGGTCCGTATAGTGGACCGCAGAAATGCCCTCAAAACTCTGAGGGTCTGTTCTGGTATGCGACAGGAATGCAGTCCGCATATTGATTATGCAGTCGCATAATGGACCGCATTTTAAACATCAATTTTGACCAATGTAGTGTTTAACTATGCGGCAGGAATGCGATCCGCATATTGATTATGCGGTCGCATAATGGACCGCATTTTCAACATCAATTTTTACCAATCTAATGTTTCACTATACGGTAGGAATGCGGTCCGCATAGCTGATCTACGACAGCATTCTGGACCGCATAAATGATAATCTCTGGAAACTTGATTCTTTTGTTTTTTAAAAGCTTAGTTTACTGCCAAGGGTCTGAACCGCGCATTCCTAACACATGTTCGGAGCCGACACCACAAGTTACTAGGTTTTGAGTTTAAAAATTTTACGGGGTCTCACAATGTAGTTCAGGACTCAAAGGCAATGAAAGTGCGGGACAAAGTAGTGATGTTTGATGGAAAGTCGATAAATGAATTCTCGGGGTTCCAAGAAGAGGACGAATCTCAATACTTAGAAAAACTGGCAATGAAAGAAGAGGTTCGTCTTTGGTTGGCCCAGCATTTGGCAGCTCCGGGTACTATCCCAGTTTGGTTGAAAGCAGGGGAGAAGATTCTGAGGAACACTTTGAATTTTGATGCAAATGGGTTGGTTGACTTTCGTATATAGTAGACTAGACCCCACCACCCATGATCACTCCATTCCTATTCCCCGTGCTATTTTGGTGGCATCTATTATGGCCGGGTTTTCTCTCAATGTGGGCAACATTATGTTGAGGGTGATCTCTACAGTCGGACATGAGACCAACACGAACTATCCCTTCCCGAACACTCTCTCCCTGTACTTCAAAGAATTTAAAGTGAAGAAAAAGAGATTTGATATCAAGGTACCTCCAGTGGATCCCTATTCGTGGTACAGTTAGTTGGGTCCGAACAACCCAAAAAGGGGCAAGAAGACTCAGGCATCCACTTCCACTGCACCTGGCCAGTTTGAAGAGCCAGCGGTTATTGAGCTTTCCACTGAGCCTTCCACCATCCCTGATGACGGTGAGGCATTGCCCCCGGGTCCTTCTTTTGCTGCTGGTACATCTACTTCAGCGGACCTGGTTGTTCCTTCATCAAAGACTCACCGGTTTACTACATATCAGCTCAGTCAGTCCCTAGCTAGTTTGAACAACTGGATGTCAGCTCCGACATCCAAGTTGTCCACTTTGACCACTGCAGTCCAGACACAGTCGGCTCCTACTACTGTTGAGATTCCTCCATCTATAGAGGAAACACTGAACAAGATCCTGGCCAACCAGGAAAAGATAATGGCGACGTAGGATGCCTTGACTACGGCAGTTGGGGTGCATAACAAAGCAAATGAGAAATTAGCTCGGGAGCACAAGAAGTTGAGGAAGCAAAAGGCTTCCAAGGAGTCAGTGACGAAGTTGAGAGTGGATGTGGATAAGCTCATGGAAGATCAGATGCCACTTGATCTATTATTTGGGGATCCAGCTGTAGAGCCAGTAGCAGTTCAGCCACAGGAGGAGGAGCATAGGCTAAGGAAGAAGAGGAAACTCCCTAGCACTGAGGGAGTTGTGATAGAGGTGGCTCCGGTTCAGGAGGGTCCCTCCACTGCTCCACCAGTTAGTCAGCCAGTTCCTGATCCGGCAGTTGTCCCAGCAGAGCAGCAGCAGCAGGCCGGTGACCAGTCTGAAGTTCCTGCCAGTACAGAGGACTTGGGGGGCACTGATCAGCACAGGGAGACAGATGAGGCTTGAGGGGCCATTCTATATCCTTTCTTGTATTTTGGTGCTTATTTTCATAGTTAGCATTGGGGACAATGCTAGCTCTTATTCGTGGGGGTGCGCCCTACTAATTTGATTGACATTTGGGATGACTGTATATATTTTCTTTACTTTTAGCACATTCATAGTTGATAGATGGTTTGTATATAACTTTTCATTTTAGATATTTTTCAACTTCATGTATATATTCATTAACCCTAGTTGTATATTCTACTCCCCTTTTGTACATTTTTTTTGGTTTTCTATTTTCGTTAAAATTTTTTGTTTTAGTTGCAAAGTTACTCGTAGCCTTTTTGTTTTGTTTTGGCATTAGCAATAAGCCCTTGGTTTTCTTAATGCCACGGTTCTTTCCAAGGGTAGAGTGTTGTGCGAATCGGGTGGTTCTTCCCAATGATAGATGGAATGACAACCTTCTTAAGGGTTTGAGTCCGTTTTTGATTTTTCTTTTGGATTTTCAAGTTTTGTAGTTAAGGGTACCTCAGGAAAAGCTTCACTTGGGCCTAGCACATTTGCCTTTGATGCCATGGTCAAAGACATGATGTTGTGTTTAGGATGGTGAAAGTCGTGGCCTTGAGACTCTTGTGTTGACCAAAAAATCATCATGTGGTCATGTTGGGCCATTGTGCGCTTGAATCGTAACTAAGGTTGTTGTGGGCCCTCGACTCAATGTCTTTAGCGATCCTTGAGTGTGTGTGGTGAGAATTCGAATTGTGAGCCCAAGAACCGAGCCTATGGTCTAGAACTTGCCCTGAGTGTTTGTTGAGGCAAAATCATAGATGAAACTTGACTTTAGAAGTGATTATAGGCTCTCCTTGATCCAAAATTCCAAATTTGAACAATTTCCATGACCTACCAATGAAATGATCCCTAGTTCATCCCTTTTGAGCCTTAAACCTTTTTCTTTCATGAACCAAGCTACAAGCCTATACCCGTTCTTAATGTGACCCTCTCTTGGCACCCAAAATCTTCCCTTGAGTAATGGAAAATGTCTAAGTTTGGGGGGAGAGACAAGAAAGGCATCAATGTGGTAAAAAGGCAAAAAAACAAAAAGAAAAGGAAGGCAATGAAAAAGAGAAAAAGTCAAAAAGAAAGACAAAAGTGAATAAGAACCAAAAAGGGAATTCAAGGACAACAAAAAAAGTGAAAAAGATGTGAAAAAGGTAGACAAAAAGGAGAAAGGTTTGAATTGCAAAAGAAAGAGTGACAATATATCTCTCTAACCCCTTGAAAGAAGTGAAATTATCAA
Source organism: Nicotiana glauca (assembly GCA_026770625.1). NCBI lineage: Eukaryota > Viridiplantae > Streptophyta > Magnoliopsida > Solanales > Solanaceae > Nicotiana > Nicotiana glauca. The sequence continues at coordinate 38,911 of MU773232.1, forward strand.
ATGAGTCAAGAAAGTATGACAAAATGAATCAAAAGAAGTGCTTAAGGGAAGATTGAACCTAATTTTACAAACGCATGTCCTACCTTCACCCAAAAGCCTTTACAATGATTCCTCAAAAGCCCTATATGATCTTGAGTTGAGGGAAGCCTACATTAGTGGATACTTACATAAGGGACAAGCATATGGTACTTAGAGCCAGACTTATGGCCTTTTCTTTGAGAGAGATGAGTGAGATTCCATCCACCTCGGTTTGTGTGACAATACTCTAAAAGGTGAGGTTCACTTAGGGAAAGTTGAGGATGTGCAAGTTTAGGTTCCACAATGACCAAAGTAATTGAGAAAAGTTCTTTGATGAATATGTGTCAACTCTTGATGCTCTTGTGTCACACTTGATCCACAAGTTTTCAAAGCTTAAATGTATTAACGATGCATTCGCATTGATGGCAATTGTTAGTCCCTATTGATGCTTGTTGAGGTTACTTTAGGATAGACAGGATCTACTTGGTTGTTTTCCTATGAGGGGTAGGTCTTATTTTATTTACTTGAGGACAAGCAAAGGTTTAAGTTTGGGGGAGTTGATAACTATGATTTTAACACGTTTTATTCCCATTCTTAGCTAAGCTTTGTGCGTGAATTATCATAAATTAGTCCCAAAATGCTTACAAGTTGCGCTTGATTGCAGGTTTGAATGACAAGATGGCAGTTGTCAAAGATCGGCTCGAAAAGGAGTGAAATCTGTGAAGTGTGAAAGTCAAGTGAAGTGGGGATCAAAAAGACCCAGCACGGACCACACTACTTTGCCACGCGGCCGTGCTGGAAGTTTAGAGAGTTGGGTTTTTCACTTATGACATGCGCGGTCCGCGCTCATCCTGATGTGGTCCGTGCCTGAAGAGGTTTAGAGGCCAGAACATGCAAAGTCAAACCCACGTGGCCGCGCACCAAAACAGTGCGGTCCGCGTGGATGATATTTAGAGACCTAAAATTTTTTGCCAACTTCTCCACGCGGCCACACCGTATTTCTGCGCGGTCCACGCTCCTCAGTCAATGCGGCCGTGCTACATTTTTGTGCGGTCCGCAAACCTAGCTTCAGAAGGAAGAAATTGATGACCAAGACCCATACGCGGCCCCGCTGCATTTCTGTGCGTTCCGCGCCAGACCTGCAGGGGCAGTTTTGTCCAGTTTCTAGCCTAGTATAAATAGAATATTTTACCAATTTTAGGTTAAGTATGGTATCAAATATAGCTGTTGCGCTTGTGAGACTCAAGTTTTAGCCTGTTTTGGGCAATTTCATCTTGTTTTACTGTAGATTCTTGTAGATTAACTTTGTAGTTAATTAATATGTTAATTTTATCTACTATTTCTTCAATTTTTGTTTTCTATTATGTCTAGATAAACCCATTAGCTAGGGTTGTGGCTCAACCCTAGTGTGGGTAACTAATGGGTGTGATTGTTTAATGCTTGAATGATGTTGGGTGTTTGCTTTTGGGTTAATTTTATGGTTTAATTAGGATTTGGTGGTTGCAAGCACTGAGTCTAGCTTAGTGGGTCTTGACTCTTCTTGAGAAAGAGTGTCTATGACTCCAAAATTGACCCAACAAGGAATTGGGATGGACCTATGAGAATGGTAGTCCCAATTAACGGGTTAAACCTCGAGAGTGTAATTACCCAACTTGAACTCTAAGTTGCTTGGGCATATTGGCCTACCCAATTGGTCTCGAGAGAGTCAATTGGGCAAAATCATTCTCTCTACCAAGAGGTGTGAGAGTGAGTACAATCGTGCAACTGTTATAGCATAAGCCCCATAATCATCATTCCTGTATTAGGAATCTCTACCCGTTAGTTGACCACCTAGGTAAATGCCACGACCTTAGTGCTTTTCTCTATCTTTCATACAACCTAGAATCAATATTTTAGCATAACTTAGTTTTAATTAGTAGTTGTTAAATTGTAGTTGATAATTATAAAAACCCAAAAATGGTAGAAGTACAATTAGGAGCCAAAACGCATTTCTAGACCAAACAAATACTCAACTCCCTTTCTAGATCCCTGTGGAAATTGACCCTGATACCACTATTGGGTAAAAGTCTTAGTTCCCACTCTTACTAAGGTTGAGTCCGCCGCGATCATGTGGCACAGTCTCCACGTAGATGAGGGTGCTGTGTTGGGTGTGCAGTGGTCCTTTGTGGAGTTCAAAGGTTCCGGGATGAGTAGTGGAGTATTGTTGGGATCGTGGCAAGTATTGTAGTGGTGGTGGGGAGCGGGATGATTTTGTTTCTTTGGAATATTTTGTGGAGGTGTGGGATTCTGAGTCTTTGGGAAAGTAATTTCTGTACTGGTGAGGAAAAATGACAGACTCGCCAAATTCCGGACTTGAACAAGTTCTTCTTGGAACTTCAATAGTTTTTGTTCTAGTTGAGAAGTATTTTCCTTGGAGACCAGAGCACCATGAGTGACCTCTACCCGTTCATCCGAGTTATTCGAATCTTCCATTCTTCTTTTGCTTTTGTGTCTGACTGGATTGGGAGGAGGAGTAGGTGGAGGGCCCCTGGATCTTGTAAAATATGCTGATGCTGCCAGAATTCACGAACTAACCTTTGGGAAGGGGAATAAACAAAAAAGCAAAAACAAAAAGGTGATAAGTCAGTAAGGATCATAAGGAAGAATTTTTTTTTTGCAATATTTAAACACGTAGTGCAGGAAATATAAAGCGCGTCCTAATTTTGGGGACCTCGTTGTACCTGAGGTAGGCCTAGCGACAAGTTAATTTGGAGAACTTAGAATGCTAAATGCCTCATTTTATTGATAAAAAGGTAGACGAATCCCAAAATAACACTAAATAATAAGAAAGATAAGGTCACTAATGGCCATCAGCCTTATTACATCTCATAAGGCAAAAAATGGAAATTCCTATCTGTTTGGTCCCAAAGGGACCTACTCAGACTCGGCAGCGTTGGCTCCCTCGAACAGCTCTCCAAAATCGCGCAGTCCTAGTAGCAAGTAAGCTCTGGCCAGATGTCTACCTTCATTTCCTTCAGCAGTTCGGCAATCTTCGACCCTCTTCAGAAACTTCCTTTCCAGTTCCACTATACTTCGCTCTAAATAGAACAGTTATTTGTTAGCGCTGACAGCCATATCCTTCCATTCTTCAATTAGTTTTTGATGGGCTTATTGAATTTCACGGTGCTCACTTTCACATTCCCGCATCCTTTTGCGCAGTTGGTTGTATTTGACCTATGTTTCAGCCTTTTCATCGATGATCCTGTGACCTCGAACAAATCCGGGTTAACCCAAACTATTGTGATTGTCTTCCAGCCAGCTCAAATACTGTAGAGTACAACCAGCATGGTATTTGTCCGGTTCGATGGTGTCCTTTCCCAAGACAATTTTGCAGTGCCACATATGCTGAGCCTCGCACCTGTACAGACTATCGTCATTCTGGAAATCAGCCCGGAAGTGACTCATTTTTTTGACCCTTGGTATAACCTGCTTCCTGCCATCCTGCCTCATAACTCAGAAGGGGACATAAGGGTAGGTTCCCCTCAAATAGATCAGTATCAGAAATGGTGCATCCCTGGATCGAACGATGAATTCTTCAGTAGGGAACCACTCGAACATCCATTGCACTCGGTCCATAGTCAGATTATCAAAGAGTTCGACCCATTCTCTAGCATTCTCCGGTTGGGTGAACATGTTAGGCATGTAATTCATTCGCTTTGGATGATGAAAGGCGATATGATTGTCCCAGTCCCTACGATGGATTTCTTGTTGGTATTCACCCTTTTGGATATGTTCCATGAGTCAAAGTTGAAGTAGCAGATTACAACCCTCAAAATGTTTGGCTCCCTGTTTACACCTTTCTAGGGCTCGGTATATTTCTGCAATGATCATTGACGCAAGACTGAATGGCTGTCCGTCAATTTCTTCCATTAGAGTTTTGGTGACCATAGCTAGCTTGGTATGGATTCTTGCTTTCTTCATTGGAAACACTATCATTCCCAAGAAACAGAACATGAAGACAAAGACCCTTCGATGGATATGCCCTAATGATGTAAGGGCAAACTCGTCAGGATAAGTATGGTAAGATTTGCTGTGACTGTACCTTTCGTACAAATAGTCAAAGGGAATGTACGACTCCTTCAAACATGTCAGGTCTGGATTTTTCTTTAGACCCATCATTTTGAGAAAGCCTCTACCCTTACGGTTTTCCGGCATTAACAAACCCGGAGTTTCCAACTGTATTCCAGCCAATCCTCTTATTTCCTCAAGCAAGTGTGTCATCTCAATGTCTCAAAAGTGGAACATAGACCTATCACAATCCCAGAATAGTGTGACAGCTTCTATGATTTTGTTGTTGGGTTGAATTCCCAAGAGAGAAGGTAGACTCCCTAGATATTTTCTGACAAGAGCCTGATGACTGGAATGAAGATCCTCCCACCAGCTTAGCAATTTGGGGTGGATGTTGGTGACCATGCCGAATCTAGGGACTCCGTGCCTCATATTTCTGCAAGACAAAAGTGTTAGGCCCTTACCCCCACCAGACTCGACTATTAAATACCAATAATTGGCATAACAAGCATTTAATTCTCCAAATAAATGCGCAAAACATGGTAGCGTCTGTTTGGATTTTAGGAAAACCCGGTGGACTTTGGACAAGGCTATCTTAAAGAGTCATTATACGGACAACATAACTGACTCGGCTAGGTTTGACCATGATACATGCATAATTTAAAGAGAAAGGGTTTCTATGGGGTTTTAGACTGGTACCCTTTAGCGGATAACTCAAAAGGGAAAGGCACAGACCGTCGACTACACCATTAATTGATTGGTTTTATCGCAAATATGCCTTTGCCGGATTTAGGGGGCGATAATATCGGAAGGGAGCAACCACTCATTATAAGCGTTGCTATGGTATTTTGTTTAGCACAAGTGAAATATGATGTTGAATATGCAGTTGCAATAATTAAAACAAGTTGTCACGTATTTGCACGTTCATAAAGTAATAATTATAATAGTTTCTCGTAATTTACAACAGTATAAAAGAAAAGCGATAAAGGGAGAGCATTAAGAAAAATAAAGAAAAGAAACAAAGAGCCAAGTAAGTTCCGAGGTAGAAGAAGAAAAAATACTTAAAGGCATTTAAACAAATAAAGATATATAAAGAAGCATAAAGTCACAAATAACATGAAATGGTAAAAGCCTTAAAGAATTCCTCAGTGAAGTCGCCACGCTGTCGATGCCCCATTTTTCTCGCAAAATTGGGTTTATGACATTTGGGAGTATAACTCGTTTTCTTTTGGGAAATGGGTTTGAATTAAAGAGTCGCCACCTAATGATCAAGTGCTTAGGACACTAAGAAGAACTTTGATTTAGAAAACTAGAGATTGGGTAAGGGCTTGAAATTATTCCGAGGGAAAGGTGTTAGGCACCCCTCGAGATCCACTAGTGTGGTTCTCGGTCATACTATAATTATGACTTTAAGTGCAAACAACAAGTGGACAAGTAAGAGTTACAAATAGGAGAGGGGTTTTCACATAATTGTTGCAAGTAATTTGAAGTTAAAACGAAGTTAAAGAAGCTGAAATTTGAGAAGAAAGCAATTTTAAAATTCAGAATAAACGAGTAAAAAAAGGGGGGAAATTTTCACATAATTGCTGTAAGTAATTGAAGTTAAAAGCAGTTAAAGAAGCTGAAATTTGAGAAAAAGCAGTTTTGAAATTCTGAATAAAATAAACAAGTAAAGGGAGGGGGTCCCCAGGTTTATAAATAATATGGATCACCCCACGCAACACCCGGTAACCATTTATACGCGTGGTGTTATCGCGTGGTCATCATATCCATATCTGCCCTTTCACACCCCGTTAAGGTATTAAATGCGGAATGGTCTTGTTTTACTTATTGCATGCTATTATCCGTACCCATACTATCAGCCCCGGAAGTATTTGGGACTACCAATCCTAAAGGGAAGGGGTGTGAGGTTTTATAGTTTCAAAGGACAAAATTCTAAGGCGACAATCAAAACACATATGTAACAAACATGGGGGAGAAGCACGTAATAGATAGAAAGGCTCAAACAATCCTCCTTAAACCAAAGAGAAGCTTATAGTTTTTAGCATGTCTTACACGTACTGATTAAGGTCTAATCAAACTTAAGAGTTGTGGCAGACTGATCTAATATATATTTCAGATAAAAAACCCGAATCAAGCCTGCCTGCAGGTTGTAGTTAATAGAATCTGATTCAATTAACTAGTCTTACCTTATGGATTGCGTAAGTGTTAAACGAAAACCTATAGGCATGATATCTATTAGTTTCAGAAAAGAAGTATACTGATTTTAAGGGAAAGAATTTGTCAATTATAGGAACATAAATTATGCAGTCATTATTGCTGATCTTAGACTAATAAGCGAATGAACGATTCAGATTTAGTTGACAGTACCTAGAGGCATGCTTTCTAGGTGCCATTGATTTTAAAACCTTTTTTTATTTTTTATTTTTCTTTTATTTTTACAATCAAAACAAGAGTGCAGAAGTCCTATAGGCATGGTATCTAAAATGTTGTTAGTTATTTACACCTATAAAATAGGTTTGCCTAATGACAAATGCAGATGCAGATGCAGATGCAAAATTTAGGAAGTCCTATAGGCATATTATCTATATGATATGCATCATTTCATAATTGACTTATAGACATGGTCTCTATATAATGCAGAAGTACAGAAACCTATAGACATGGTCTCTAAGATGCAAAAGTGCAGAAACCTATAGACATGGTCTCTATATGAGATGCAAAAGTGCATAAACCTATAGACATAGTCTCTATATGAGATGCAAAAGTGCGAAAACCTATAAACATGGTCTCTATATGAGATGCAAAAGTTCAATCTGAAAACAGGATACATGAGTGTAGAAGTGTAATATTCCCTATGAACATGATATCTATCCTTTTGCATACATGATTGACCCTCCCCTTTTTACTAACAGTTCCAATAGTTATTACAAGTTATTACAGCCCATAATGAATAAGAAAAAGTAAAATTACATTGGAGAAATAAAAATTTACAACCAAAGAGAACCTGATTCAGACTTCCTGTCTGAAGCATGAAGTAAACCAACTCCAAAGACCAGATTCCAAAGCCTTTCTCTTATTTGGAATGTGTCAGAGTTCCCTAAGAGTCTCAAATGTATTTCGGGCAGTGCTCACACCCAAATATATTGTAGAATTGAATCATAGTGCAGTATGGAAGGGCCAGCCTTTAAGTGTCCAAGTTCAGAGGGAACTCAAGGTCTCAAAGCATGGCTCACAGGAGGGGGGCAGAACTTAGAAGCTAAGAGAGAGTGTAAGTGCAGAGAAGGATTCTAAGAGGAAGCAAAGACAAGCTAATGGTCATACCTAGCAATTAGAAGTGCTGGCACACCCCACCAACCTGTTAGGCCACATTGTTTGGGAGTTAGGATACCCTAAAGGATCGAGTCCAAACATGATCAACAACTTGTGTGTTGCCATATTTTGAACTTCAACTCAAAGCACATAGAGGGGAATAGGGGTGCAAGGATTCACAATAGAGACAAATGCAAAGAAATATTCATGCTAAATAACATCCAAGCAAACATAGGTGTAAAGGCTATAAATAAACACATTGGGACAAGGCTAAAACCAAAACTAGAACATACCATTTTCAAGGAAACAAGAAAAGTAAGCAGTAGTCTTGTAAAGCCAAAGTGTAAGCAAGTAGTTAGAACACTATGATTTTAGAAGAGAACTATGAGAATGTAAGTGTATCAAGTGTATAATGTGTGTAAAAGTGTTGAATTGAAAGTTGTTTGATCGTATTAATCGTGTGTAATATGTTAAAGAAGGTCATGTATTTATAGTGTAGAAGGCAAGAAGAATAAGGTAGGAGAATAGTTTGAAAATCAGTTGTCAATCAATTACACAAGTTTTCCCTTTAACTAAGGGATTCAGATTTCGAATGGTAAAAATAATTGAGGAACTAAATTAATCAAACACTTTGTATAAGATAGTATAATAGGCGTAAATACATAAAGGTATATTTAAGGAAAAAGCTCTTGACAGTACACGGTTTGTGCAAATAAGGAAAGGAAATCAATTACCAACCAATAAATCACAAGGTCTGAATGAATCCAGTCAGAAAAGGTGAAGAAAGGTTTTACATAAGGAAAATTAGTAACAATCAATCAAGCCTAAAAAAGGATTCTGAATCAATCATAAATTGGAAAACCTTTTCGGAAGAAAGAATTCATCACACATATAAAAGCATACAACCACCTTAAACACGAAGAAATTTGTCATGTTATTTAGTAGAAGAGCCTAGTGTAGAAGAATTTAAAAGTTCAGAGTCGTAAACAAAGAAGTTCAAACTTAGTTCATAGACTTAGAATGAGACTAAAAGAGTTAAGGGTTCCAAAATATATCCCTAGTTCAAACATATAACCAAACCTTGGTAGAACCCCCAAATTCTAAGGTTTCCAACTCGAGTCAAGAACAGCGATGAGGAGGCAACAGGCTCAGAGATTTCTTTTTCAGAATTCTCATGAGAAGACAAGCAAATACAATAGAAAGTTCAAAGCATAATGAGAGTAAAAGAAACAGTAGAGGAAAACATGCTTAAACGCGTCTTAAAACGAGGTAAAGTAGAAGTGAAACAGTAAACACTTAAGAACATGGTAGAGAAATACAGTAGAAGAACACAAGAACACCGGAACATTATAGCAAAAGAACATATAGGAAAACACAGTGAGATAAACGTGTAAGAGCATGGTATAGAAACACAGTAGAGGAAAGAACGGAGCACAGTTGAAGAACATGCATCATAAAAGAAAATATAAGAACACAGTATAAGAACATGCATGGTAGAAAAGAAAACATAAGAACATAGTATAGACAAATACACACAAAGAAAAGAAAAAGAAAAGTCAGAAAAATATTTTGAACCTTTCAGAAAACCCTAAATCGAAGAGAAATGATTTTTAAAAGATAATTTTGAAAGAAAATTGAGGAAATTGTTTAAAAACTCAAGTAGAGCACAAATATATAACAGATCTAAGAGAAAATTAGAGAAAACCTCGAATAGCTAGGGTTTTAGAAGAACCCTAAAACGAGAAAGGCTTTGAAAAGGTCCGATCTTGGTCGGAAAGGTCAAGATAGGCTCATAGGACCAGGATACGCCGGAGCAAGGCCGACGATGGCCGTGAAAACTTGAGCTGACACAGGTCTGGATGAAGACCTTTGAGGTCTGGCCTTGATTCTTCAAATATCGAGCACACATGAGTAATAGGGAGTGAGTATAAGGTTACCATGGCCGGAGGAGCCATGATTTCTGGTGGGTCTTGAGGTTGAAGACGACAAGAGACGATTAGGGTTAAGGAAGGTTCAAGAGGATTTGAGAGACGAAGGGGTTTCAAGGCGGCGTCTCTGGAGGGAAATGAATTAGGGTTGGGGTTTGGGTGAATTAAAATGGTAAGGTGGAATCGTGGCTGTTGATCAAAACGATCAACGGCCTGGATCAAAAGAAAGACCGGGTGGTTTTTATTAACAGGTTAGGGGTCGGGTTATATTAGGATTTGGGCTGGTCCGGTTTGAGACTGGGATTGGGTTATTGGGTTATCAATTTGGCTATAATTGAAATGCAAACGAGGCTATCAGTTAAATAGCCATTTTTCCTTTTAAATTTATAAAAAAAAATAGTAAAATGATTTTGTAAAATAAATTGAAGGCACTATATTAATTAATAGTATATAGTCATTAAATTTAAAATACTGGAATAAATTTTATAATTATAAAATGCTGTTAATTCTTAAAATAGCCTAAAATCGTAATTATATGCAATTTAGCTTTTAAAATACCAAATAAATTTGTAAAAATATATAAAAATTACCCTAGTTTATACATTTCCCTAGCTATATTTTGGTACAAATATGAGAATAAAATATGTTATTTACTAAAATAATAATTTCAGGAATAATTATTGGTTTTTGTACCTAAAATGGACAATAAATTGATTTAAAAATTAGGAAAAAAATACGAAAACACTTGGGCATACTTATATATACTATTTTGAAAGTATTTGAATTTAAAAAAAAGATAGGGAAAAATTGGGAATCAATAGTCAGGCCATGAAACTTCAGCAACCAAGTGTGTACGAACCATAGAAGGCTGGTAGTTGTGAGACCACCATGGATTCAGGCCAGGAGGTGACTAGAGAAGGCAAGTGAAGCTCATCGGAGCGGAGGGAAAGGGGGAAGGTTCTGGAGAGAACCAAAGATAGAGAGATAGAGAGTCGGTTGAGTGAGGAATGATAGAGGTTTGGGGGCTCGTTTGTTTAATTTGGTAAGAATGAATCTGGACGGTTGATCAAAATTGATGAACGACCAAGATTTAATCTGGACTGGGTCAGGTAGATTTAGGATTTGGGCTGGTTTAATTTGGATTGAGGTCTGGCTTAATTTAGCTAAATTAGAAAGCCAAATCTGGCTATAAGTTAAATAGCCCATTTTTTCCCTTTTAATTTATAGAAAATAGTAAATAAATTTTCGAAAACTAATTGAAAGCACTAAAATGATTTATAATATATAATTATAAATTTATAAATATAAATCCCATTATATAAACATGAGACGAATTTAAACCTAAAAATGGCTAATATTGCAATTATAAAATTTTATCCTTTAAAAATACTAAATAAATTTGTAAAAATACGTAAAAAAACAATTAGCTATATTTTAGTATAAAATATGAGAATTAAATAAATGAATCACCAAAAATATTAATTTTGGGGACAATTATTGGGTTTTTCTTGATAAAACAAGGCAGTAAATTGATTTAAAAATCTTTGAAAAATTAAGGAAAAATAATGTAACCTTGGGATATACTTATATATGCATATATATGCTATTTTGAAGGTATTTTGCATATTTTAAAAAATACAGAGAAAAATTAGGTATTAACAACTGCCCCTCTTTACTAGGAAAGGATGAAAGAGTTGTCGGGTAAATATATGATGACCAATTTTGACCGAACGAAATGGGTTGAAGAGGTTTGGTCATGCTCTAGCATCTGAGCTACCTACATATCCCAGGTATTACAGGAATCAGGCCATATGTAGTTCGGGATCCATCGGCGGAGTATGCCGATGGAGACTTTTCAAGCTTGGTCGCACTATTCAAGATAGGGCTGCGGGGAACTGGAGCGGAATCGCTCCTGCCGATTTTCCTGCAAATAAATAAATACTGACATATATTGTGCATAGATTTAAACGTAATGCAAGTTCCCGTCGGACCATGAATGTTGTCTTTGGACGGTTAGGATGACGTTCTCAGACCATGACGTCTTGGACCATGAAGCATATGATAAAGGATTCATAGGCCATGAAATGATGCTCTCGGGATATGAGAATGATTCCTCTGAACCATGATGCCGTTGAATAATGATGTGAAAAAAAAATAAAAAAAATAAAAGGGATCTTCAGGCCATGACATGGTGTTCTCGGGCTATGCGAATGATGCCTCCGAACAATGATGCCCTCAGATAATTTGGCGATCTTTCAGCCCATGAAATGCAGTATTTGACGATCTTTCAGCCCATGAAATGCAGTATTTGGTGATATTTTAGCCCATGATATGGGATAGGTGGCGATCTTTCAGCCATGCAAGTGTAAAAATGAAGCGGCGATATTTCAGTCATGTAAGTGTAAAAATGAAGTGGCGATCTTTCAGCCATGCAAGTGTAATATAGTTGCGATATTTCAGCCATGCAAGTGTAAATAAAGTGGCGATATTTTAGCCATGCAATATGCGGATAGAGACAATGTTTAGTCTTGGAAGGCAGAATGGTAGCCTTATGCAATGCAGAAAATGCAGATGGAGACAGTGTTTAGTCTTGGAAGGCAGAATAGTTGCCTTATGCAATGCAAAAAATGCAAATAGAGATAGTGTTTAGTCTTGGAAGGCAGAACGGTAGCCTTACACAATACAGGAAATGCAGATGGAGACAGTGTTTAGTCTCGAAAGGCAGAATGGTAGCCTTATGCAATGCAGAAAATGCAGATGGAGACAGTGTTTAGTCTCGAAAGGCAGAATGGTAGCCTTATGCAATGCAGAAAATGCAGATGGAGATAGTGTTTAGTCTCAGAAGGTAGAATGGTAGCCTTATGCAATGCAGAAAATGCAGATGGAGACAGTATCTAGTCTCGGAAGGCAGAATGGTAGCCTTATGCAATGTAGAGATAAAAATGAAGCGGCAGATGGTAATAGAGTTTCTTAGCTGACAGCAAGTTATGATGTCGGGATCACTGGGGATATTGTGATATAGGGGATACCACTAGCGTGCTTGGATGGCTAGTCGGTAAGTGCAACAATCCTGAGAGTTGAATTTATAAACAATGTTTGTCTTGTGGGTGTGTAGTATGTCAGATGCTTTCACAATCCAAATGCTTGCATCCAAAGAAAAATCGCGAGTTTTGTAGAGGGGAGGTTAGCTCGTATCCCTGCTGGCCTTGCTTGACCTGTTCGGCTTTAACTTGGTGGTACATAAATGTATCATTGGGGTAGCGTTTCTTAACAAAGTAATTTCGATAATAAACATGCATGAGTTTGCAAAAATATGACACAAGTAAATATTTAAGAAATAACGTTTTAGATGAACCGACGACTGTGACGTGGTTCAAGGCATTGCAACCTCTCTTGCTTCAGAATTTTGAGGGTCCTCCTCAAAATTCTGCCCACATTTAATGGGTTGATGCTTCTGAAGGCTGCTTGATAGCTGGCTGAAATTACTTCGGAATTTTGAGGGTCCTCCTCAAAATTCTGCCCCAGTTTCCAATTGCGGGGAAAATGAAATTTTACTAATTTGTGACCGAACCCATAAGGCTGCCCACGTATCCTCTCTTAAACGGGAATCAGGTCAGACGTAGTTCAAATTACATCATATAGGAAAGCATAGGATTACATATAGTAGTGTTTGACTGCATCTGAATTGATTGGTTTTGGCCAAACTTCCCCGTCCATTTCTGCAAGTATAAGGGCTCCTCCTGTCAGAACCCGGTGAATCAAGTATGGACCTTTCCAGTTGGGGGAGAATTTCCCTTTAGCTTCATCTTGATGGGGGAAAATTTTCTTTAACACCAGTTGTCCCGGTGTGAATTATCTTGGCTTGACTCTTTTGTTGAAGGCTTTGGACATTCTGTTATGATAAAGCTGACCATGGCAAACTGTATTCAGTCTCTTTCCATCTATGAGAGCTAACTGCTCGTAACGACTCTTCACCCATTCTATGTCGTCGAGCTCATATTCTTGTAAGATCCTCAAGGAAGGGATTTCTACTTCGGTGGAAATGACGGCTTTTGTACCATAAACCAGCATACAGGGGGTTGCCACGGTTGACGTGCGGATAGTGGTGCGATATCCCAATAGATAAAATGATTGCTTTTCGTTCCATTGCTTATGCTTATCTATCATTTTTCTCAATATCTTCTTGATGTTTTTGTTGGCAGCTTCTACAACTCCATTCATTTGAGGCCTGTATCTTGAAGGTTTCACACATAGCTTTCATTAAGTCACTATTAAGGTTTGAGCCATTATTAGTAATGATTGACTCTGGAATCCCGAACCGACAGACGATACGGTCGTAGACAAAGTCTACCACGACTTTCTTAGTCACTACTCTGTAAGATTCTGCTTTGACCCATTTGGTGAAATAGTTGATTGCTATTAGGATGAACATGTGGCCGTTGGAAGCGGGCGGCTTGATTGGTCCAATAACATCTATTCCCTAAGCGGCGAACGACCATGGTGAGCTTGTTGTATTAAGCTTATTTGGAGGTACCTTTATCATGTCTGCATGTATCTGACAGCGGTGGTATTTCCAAACATACTGGATGCAGTCCGTTTCTATAGTCATCCAAAAGTAACCAGCCTAGAGTATCTTCTTGGCTAAGACAAAACTGTTTATATGTGGACCACAGGTCTCGGCATGGATTTCTTCTAGTAGTTTAGATGCTTCCTTTGCATCGACACACCTTAGTAATCCCAAATCCAAAGTCCTCATATACATGATTCCTCCGCTGTGAAAGAAATTGTTAGACAACCTTCGAAGTGTGCGTTTCTGAGTAGTATTTGCAAGTTCTGGGTATTCTCTTTTTGTCAAATACTCCCCGATATCATGAAACCAAGGCTTTCCATCTGCTTCTTCTTCAACATAGGCACAATAAGCTGGCTGGTTATGGATCTTTACTAGAATGGGATCAAAGAAGTTTTTGTCTAAATGTTGTATCATAGACGATAGGGTAGTCAATGCATTGGCGAATTCATTCTGGATTCTGGGGACATGTCAGAATTCTTTCTTTGTGAACCTCTTTCTTAGTTCATGCACGTGATGCAGATATGGGAGTATCTTAGAGTTCTTGGTTGCCCATTCTTCTCGGACATGATGTATGAGTAGGTCTGAATCCCCGATTACTAGCAGCTCTTGAATGTTCATGTCAATAGCCATCTTGAGCCCTAAGATGCAGGCTTCGTACTCGGTCATATTGTTGGTGCACGGGAACCTGAGCTTAGCTGACACTCGATAATGTTGATCAGTTTCTGACACTAGGACTGCTCCTATGCCAACTCATTTGAAATTTGTTACTCCATTGATAAACATTCTCCAACCATCATAGGATTCTGTTAAGTATTCTCCTATGAATTATACTTCTTCATCGAGAAAATACGTCTTCAGAGGTTCGTATTCTCCATCCACAGGATTTTTGGCAAGGTGATCTGCTAGTGCATGTCCCTTGATTGCCTTCTGAGTCACGTAGACAATGTCGAATTCACTCAATAGGATTTGCCACTTGGCTAGCTTGCCAGTGGGCATGTGCTTCTGAAAGATGTACTTTAAAGGATCCATCCTTGATATGAGATATGTAATGTAGGCACAGAAGTAATGCCTCAGCTTCTGGTCTACCCAAGTCAAAGCACAACAGGTGCATTCTAACAGGGAATACCGGGCTTCATACGGAGTGAACTTCTTGCTGAGATAGTAAATGGCCAGCTATTTCCTCCATGCTTCATCATGCTTCCCCAGGACGCAACTGAAGGCACCATCTAACACTGTGATGTATAGAAGCAAAGGTCTACCTGGCTCAAGGGGGACTAATACTAGTGGTGTTGATAGGTCTTTCGTGATCCCGTCGAAAGCCTTCTGGCATTCATCAGTCCATTTGGTTCTGGCATCCTTTTTCAGTATCTTAAAGATTGGCTCACAGATGACCGTGGACTGTGCTATGAACCGGCTGATGTAGTTAAGCCTCCCCAAGAAACACATCATGTCCTTCTTGTTCTTTGGTGGTGGGAGTTCCTAAATAGCTTTGACCTTTGATGGATCCAGTTCTATTCCCCGGTGACTCATAATAAACCCGAGCAATTTTCCGGAAGGAACCCCAAATGCACTTTTTGCGGGGTTCAGCTTTATGTTGTATCTTCGCAATCTGTTGAAGAGCTTCCTCAAATCTTCCATGTGATCAGTGGCCCTTCTGGAATTGACGATAACGTCATCTACGTACACCTCGATCTCCTTGTGTATCATATTATAAAAAATGGTGGTCATAGCCCTTATGTAGGTAGCCCCTATATTCTTTAACCCAAACAGCATAATCTTGTAGCAGTACATTCCCCATGGCATAATGAAAGCTATTTTCTCAGCATCTTCTTCATCCATCCATATCTGATGATAACCAGCGAAACAATCCACAAATGATTGTTATTCATGCTTGGCACAATTGTCGATCAGAATGTGTATGTTCGGCAAAGGAAACTCATCTTTTGGACTAGCCCGGTTGAGATCCCGATAGTCGACACAGACTCTAACCTTCCCGTCCTTCTTTTGTACTGGCAAAATATTAGCTAATCATGTTGGGTATTCCACTACCCTGAGGACTTTGGCTTTGACCTGCTTGGTGACTTCTTCCTTGATTTTCAAACTCATATCAAGTTTGAATTTTCTGAGCTTTTGCTTTACCGGCGGACAAGTTGGATCAGTTGGCAGTTTGTGTGCCACAATAGATGTATTCAGACCAGTCATGTCATCGTACGAGTAGGCAAATATGTCCTCATATTCTTTTAGAAATTCTGTGTACTATTCCTTTTATGACGATGATAAGTGAACGCTGATTCGTGTTTCTTTGACATTTTCTGCATCTCCCAGGTTAACAATCTCGGTCTCGTCCAGGTTGGACTTAGGTCTATTCTCAAAACTCTCGACTTCCTTAACAATCTCTTCTGGTATATCATCTTCCTCTAAATCTATGTCTGTTTGTTGCATTGTCTCATTGCATGTCACAATCATTGGTTCATCAAGATAAGTAATAGTAATGCTGTATAAGTAAAGTAATGAGAGAATATAATAAGAGTGTTGATTTGTAAGAAAAAATCGAAATACTTTGATAAATTCCACAACTGTTTTGAACATTGAAGATCATATTGCAAAATTAAAATGCGAAAGGAAAGTCAAAATTAAAAATGAAAGATAGTGCATGATGCTTGTTCAGCCTTGCTACCCTGAGCTCGCTGGGCTCTGGTGGTTCTGATGGTCCAGTTATTGAGGCATGCTCCTATGCTTACAGCCTATATGGAAGGGCCTTCCTGCGCCTCCTCCTCGAAGACGACACAACAATCCATATCATTGTCTTCCAGGAACAAATTTCTCATTGCTGCTAGTGCTTCCTCTTCTTCTGACCCATAGATAATATCCGCTGGTTAGAAAGTCTTCTCCAAGCATGGTATTAGCTGCTCCAACGAATAGTAAGGTCCGCACCATGGTGGCGACCGATTGTTGAATTCTTCTCAGGTATACTCATATCCTAGATCAAAGGTGGTGCCATGTTTCTTTAATTTGATAGGCTTAGCGATTCCTTGGAGTTTCTTGACAAGTCCCTTGCCAGGTTCGTATCCGCTCCAGTTCAATATGCTTTCAATTTTGTTGTCCCACCATTTTTCCTTGTCAACGGCGTTGACTCACTCAATATGGTGATAGGTCTCCCCGCCTATCTTTGTTCTGCCTCCGATTGTTGGGATGGTTTGGAGACTGTATATGGGATTGCTACCATTTCCGTGAATGATCACCTCTTGGTGGTTCCACTCAAACTTCACTACCTTATGTAGTGTGGATGCTACAGCCCCGCGGCATGAATCCATGGTCGTCACAACAATAGATTGTAAGATACCGGCACGTCTATCACTTGAAAATCAATATCAAACCAAGTAGTCCCCATTTGCAAACACATGCTAATTTCCCCAATGGTGGACCTTTGGGAACCGTCGAAAGTTTTGACATTGATGGCTCCGTGCTTGATTTCATGCAGTCCCTTTCCCAATATCCTGAGTGTTACTAATGGACAAATGTTGAGGCTGGATCCCCCATCAATCAGGATTCTGGTGATAAAATAATCTTTGCATTGCACGGTGATGTGCAACGCCTTGTTGTGATTCAACCTTTCTGCTGGCAGCTCACCTTCATGAAAAGTGATCATGTGACTTTCTAATACCTGCCCTACCATGTTTGCCATCTCTCCTCGGGTGATGCTGCTTGGCACATATGCCTCAGTCAGCACCCTTAAGAAGGCATAGAAATTTATGCTGGCGTTCTATTCAGCTGATCAATGACTGGGTATTCTTTGGCTTGTATCTTTCTCCAAAGATCATCGAGCTCGATTTCAGTTATGGTTGGCCGACTAGAGGTTTGCTTGCTTGACTCAGCCAGATGTTCCGGGGTATAAACCCTACCGGTTCTCATCACACCCTGTGTCGCAACGGCTTCCCCGAACTTGACCTTACCTTTTCTTCTTGCCTCGGCTGTGTAGTCCCAAGGTATGGCATTTGTATGGAATGGTGTTACGGCCGACATTGCCACTAGAATTGTCATGGCTATCTTTAATCCAAAATGAGCATGCACCTTGGGCAGTAAAACTGCAACTTCAAAGGGTGTAGGCACATTTGCTGACGACATGAATTCAACCTCAATCGGTGCTGGCGTCTTTGTAGAGGATGGTGCTTCAATCAAGTGGCATGGACATATTTACCTCGGCGTCCTCAGAGGGAAGAATCTGTACTACGATCGGATTAAGGATGACTATTGGTTTCTTTGGATCGTCACCTTCTGTGATCAAACCAATCGATCCCTTGGGGTCCCAATCATCCTCTATTTCAATCATGTGAATGCCTCCCCCTTGTGATTTGGCAGAGGGTTATTGCGGACATTTGGAGCAGGCTCCTTTGCCATAATAATCTTGTCATCAATTAAAGCCTGGATCTTATCTTTCAGAGAGCAGCATTCATCAATGGTGTGTCCTTTCGTGCCGGAATGGTATGCACGTGACTTATTTGGATTAACCCACTAAGAAGGGTTCTCGGGAGCAGCAGGGATAGGGGTGACGTAACCATCATCTTTGAGTCTGTCATACAACTGGTCGATAGGTTCAGCAATAGCCATATACTATTTTGGGGGTCTCCGGTCAAAGTTTGGTCGGGGTCTAGGAAAGTTTTGGTGTGGAGGAGGCGATTGGTAATGGGATGCTTGAGTGTTGTAGGCTTGGTAAACATGTGTTGGTTGGGAATATTTGGGTGAAATGGGATGATATAAGGGTGGTGATTGATAGTGAGTGGTGGAGTTTGGTAAGAGGGTGAGGGTGCTTGGTAGTTTGGGGTAGGCTAATATGTGAGTGGAGGCATTGGGTATGTTTGGAATTTGATGGGAGATTTGGTTCTCTGTGCCACCATTACAGCTCATGCGTCCCTTTTCGTGGACACACCGCCGGACTGTAAGTCCTTGTTTGTAGCTTGCAAAGCCTCAAAATTTGTAACCATACCGCTTTTGATGCCCTCCTCGATCCTTTCTCCTAGCTTGATAATGTCAGAAAATTTGTGGCCCTCGATCATCATCAACCTCTCATAATACTATGGGTAGTGGGACTGGACGAAGAATTTGTTCATTTGTTCTTCTTCTAAAGCGGGCCTAACCTTTGTAGCTTCGGACCTCCAACGAGTAGCATACTCGCGGAAGGTTTCTGTGGGCTTCTTCTTCAGATTTTGTATATAGAACACATCTAGTGCATTCTCCGTGTTGAACCTGAATTTGTCCATAAAGTTAGATGCCATGCTTACCCAGTTCGACCACTTCTTTGGATCTTGGCTAATGTACCAAGATAAAGCATCTCCCTTCAAGCTCCTCATGAAAAGCTTCATGCGGATTTTCTTGTCTTTTCCTACTCCAATCAACTTGTCATAATACATTCCCAAATGGACCCTTGGATCCCTAATACCATCAAACATTTCGACCTTAGAAGGTTTGTACCCCTCGTGTAGTTTGACATCGAGCTGTATGTAAAGATCTTCATAGTGTAGCCCTTCCATTCCCTTACTACCTTCAATGCCTTGAATCCTGCTAGTCAACCTTTTAAGTTCTTCGGCTAGGTTTCTGATGAGAAAGTCCTTATCATTGGACTCGGGTGTGCTTGAGATGGGCTGGGTGGAGTACGGCACAGTCTCCACATAGATGGGAATATTATGTTGGGTGTGGAAGTGGTCATTTGTGGAGTTCTGGAGTTCCGGTATGAGCAATGGGGTGTTATTTGAGGTATGGCAGGTGTTGCAGTGGTGATGAAGAGTGGGATGGTTTTGTTGCTTTGGGATATTTTGTGGAGGCACAAGATTCTGAGCATTTGGGAAACTAACCTCTGCAGTGGTGAGGGAAAATGACAGATTTGCCAGATTACAAACTTGGTCAAGTTTTTCTTGAAATTTCAACAGCTTTTGTTCCAGTTGGGATGCATTTTCCTTGGGAACCAGAGTACCGTGACCATGAGTGACCTCTACCCGTTCAGTTGAGTTCTCTTTTCTGGCATTGTTCAAATCTTCCATCTTCCTTTTGTTCTTATGTCTGATAGGACTGAAAGGGGGAGTAGGTGGAGGGCCTCTGGATCTCGTAAAATAGGATGATGTTGCCAGAGTTCACAAACTAACCTTTGGGGAGGGGAATAAAAAGTAAAAACAAAAGGTAAAAAGTTAGTGCGGATTATATAAAATGTTGCAATATTTAAACATACAATGCATGAATATAAAGCGTGTCCTAATTTGGGGACCTCTTTATGCCCGAGGTAGGCCTAGCGACAAGTCGATTTTGAGAACTTGGAATGCTTAAATGCCTCATTTCATTGATAAAATAGTAGACGAATCCCAAATCGACACTAAATAACAAGAAATAAAAGTCACTAGTGGTCATTGGCCTTATTACATTTTATAAAGCAGAAATGAAAACTCCTATCTATTTGGTCCCAGAAGGACCTTCTCCAGATTGGGCGTCCTTGGCTCCATCGAGCAACTTTCCTAACTCGCGCAGTCCTAACAGCAGGTAGGCTCTGGCCAGATGTCCACCTTCATTTCCTTCAGCATTCCGGCAGTCTTCGACCCTCTTGAGAAATTTCTTTTCCAACTCTACTATACTTCGCTCCAAGTGTCCCAGTCACTTGTTGGCGCTGACAGCCATATCCTTCCACACTTCAATTAGTTTTTGATTGGCTTCCTATATCTCACGGTGCTCGCTTTCGCATTCTCGAATCCTTTTGCGTAGTTGATTGTACTTGAGCTGTGCATCGGCCTTTTTATCTATGATCTTGTGACCTCGAATAAACCTAGGTTTATCCACACCATCGTGCCTATCCTCCAACCAGCCTGAATAATAGGGAGCACAACCAGCATGGTATCTATCCGGCTCGATGGTATGCATTCCCAAGACAATCTTGCAGTGCCACATATGTTGAGCCTGTCACTTGTAAGGACTACGATCATCTTGGAAGTCATACCGAAAGGTGCATCGATGAACTCCTCGGTCGGGAACCACTCGAACATTGATTGTACCTGGTCCTCAATCAGATTTTCGAAGAGTTTGACCCATTCTCTAGCATTCTCCGGTTGCGCGAACATGTTGGGCATGTAATTCATTCGCTTTGGATAATGAAAAGCGATATGATCATCCTAGTCCCTTCGATGGATTTCTTGCCGGTACTCACCCTTTTGGAGATGTTCCATGAGCCAAAGTTGAAGTAGCAAATTACAGCCTTCAAAGTGTTTGGCTCCCCGTTGACACCTTTCTAGGGCTCGGTATATTTCTACAATGATCATTGGTACGAGGCTGAATGGTTGTCCGTCAATTCCTTCCATTAGAGTTTTAGTTACCATAGCTAGTCTAGTTTGGATTCTTTCCTTCTTAGTTGCAAACATGATCAATCCCAGAAAGCAAAACATGTACACAAAGACCCTTCGGTGAATATTTCCCAACGATGTGATGGAAAATTCGTCAGGATAGGTATGGTAGGATTTGCTGTGACCGTACCTTTCGCACAAATAATCAAAGGGGGCATAAGAGTCTTTCAGACATGTCAGTTTAGGATTTTTCTTCAAACCCATCATCTTGAGGAAACCCAAGTTCTCAGGCATCAACAAACCCGGAGTTTCCCATGGTATACCGGCCAATCCCCCTATTTCTTCTAGTATGGGTGTCATTTCAATATCCCCAAAGCAAAACACGGATCTCTCGCAATCCTAGAAAAAGTAGCAGCTTCTATGATCTTGTTGTTGGGTTGGATTTCCAAGAGCGAAGGTAGGTTACCCAAATATTTCCGGACAAGAGTTTGATCGCTGGAGTGAAAATCTTTCCACCAGCTTAGCAGTTTGGGGTGGATGTTGGTGACCATACCGAATCTGGGGACTTCGTGCCTCATATTTCTACAGGAAAATAAGGTTAGGCCCTTTCCCCCACCGGACTCGACTATTAAATATCAACAATTGGCATAAAAAGCTTTTTGTTCTCCAAATAAATGCATAGAATGTGACGGTGTCCGTTTGGGTTCTAGGGAAACCCAGTGGACTTTGGACAAGGCTATCTTAAAGAGTTATTATGCGGACAACATAACTATCTCGGCTAGGTTTGACCATGATGCATGCACAATTTAAACAGAGCAGGGTTCTTTGGGGTTTTAGACTGGTACCCTCGAGCGGACAACTCAAGGGGAAAGGCGCGGAACCTTCAATTACACCGTTGATCGATTGGTTTTGCCGCAAATATGCCTTTTCCAAATTTAGGGGTGATAATATCGAAAGAGCGCAACCACTCATTATAAGCATTGCTATAGGATTTTGTTTTGCACGAGCGGAATATGATGTTGAGCATGATTATGAAACAGTTAAAGGCATGTAGTCATGTAATTGCATGTTAAGAAAGCAATAAATACAACAATTTCATAATGTAAAGCAGTAGTAAAGGAAAGCAGTAACGAAAAGAAAAAAAAGAGACAAGTCAGTTTTTCAAATGAAAAGAAAATTGAATGCTTAAAATAAATAAACAAATAACTGCGTGTAAAGAAGCATAAATTCACAATAAATGTCTGAAATGGTAAAAGCCTAAAAACGAATGCATAGCAGAATCGCCATGCTGTCGCACGCTCTTTTTCTCGCGAAATCGGGTTTATGACATTTGGGAGGACAACTCATTCCTTTTGGGAATTGGGTTTGATTTGAAGAGTCGCCACCTAATGATGAGGGTGCATTAGGGCACCAAGGAGATTTGATTTGAGTAACCAGAGATCAGGTAAGGGCTTGAAATTATTCTAAGGGGAAGGTGTTAGGCACCCCTCAGAATCTATTAGTGTGGTTCCCGACCAGACCATTGTTGTGAATTTAGGTGCAAATAACATGTTGGCAAATAAAACTTCAAAGAAGATGGGACTTTCACATAATGGTTTACAAATAAACATAGTTAAAAGAACTAAATGAAAGCGGATTTTTTTTTCTTAGAAGGAAACAAAGAAATAAAGGAAGGGGGGGGGGGGTCCTAGGTTTATTAATAATATGCATCACCTCACACAATGCCCGGTAATCACTCCTCAATGAGGGGCTACACATGACATTATCACGTGGTCATCATATCCATATATACCCTTTCCACCCCGTTGAGGTATTACAACACGGAATGGTCTCGATTACCAATTGCATGCACTCGTCCTAATCCTATCAGTCCCGGAGGCATTTAGGACCATTAATCCTAAAGGGGAGGGATGTTAGTCTTATTTGTAGTTTCAAAGGAAAAACTTCTAAGGCGACATACAAAATATGTATAGCAAGTTGGGGGAAAACACATAAACAGAAAAGGCTCAGATATACCCCCTTTAAACAAAGAAAACACATAATTAGCATGACTTACACATACTGTTTTGGGTCTGATTAGATACTAAACATGAAATAGCTTAAAGGTTGAGGCAGACTGATTTATTACATAATTCAGATAAGAAGCCCAAATCAGGCATGCCTGCTGGTTGTGGTTAACGACAGAAACAGATTCAGTTTATAATTTTTACCCTGAAGCTTGTCTAAGTGTTGGACAAGGATCCTATAGGCATGGTATCTACTAAATTCAGAAAGCAATGAAATAACAAGGTTTAAATTAAATGAAATACGTACTGATTAAAAAGGTAGTCATATTATTAAAAGAAAGGTTAGTTTTTATCGAAGGTTATAAGTTCTACAGCTAACAGTACCCGTTGTTACTGATTTTAGCTCTATACGTGAATGAAGCGGCTCAGATTCGATTAGGAATTCCTATAGGCATGCTTTCTATGCGTAGTTGATTTTTGAACCTTGTAGACGTGGTATAAAATGCAGCGGACTTGTTTTAAACTGATGAACATGATATCTAGGTGCTGATTTTTTGTTTAAGACATGATATCTCGATGTCGTTGAATGTATAAGACCTAGGAACATGATATATAGGTGCCGTTGATTGTTCAAAGCCTATGGACATGATATCTAGGTGCAGTTGAATGCTTAAGATCTATGAACAATCCTGTAGGCATGATTTCTGTATGAATATGCCAGTCCTATGATCAAGATTTCTATATGAATGATGGATATACAGGACTCAGAAAGAGCCGTAGGTATAATTTCTATATGAATGATAGATATACATGATTCAGAAAGACCTATAGGCATAATTTCTATATGTATATGCAGAATTCAGATTTTCAAATGCCTATAGACATGGTATCTACCCTTTATGCATACATGGTTACCCACCCTTTTTCACTAACCATCCCCAAGAGTTTATTACAAATTATTACATCCCGGAGTAAAGTAAAAAAACATCAGAAAATATAAGTAAAAATACAACCAAGGAGAGCCTGATTTAGACTTCATGTCTGAAATATGAGGTAAACCAACTCCATGAGATCATGATCCAAAGCCTTTCTCCCATTTGAGTGTGTCAAAGTTCCCTAAGAGTCTCAAAGGGACTCCGGGCAATGCTCACACCCAAATGTACTATTAGAACAAGGACAGGTGTAGTCTGGAAGGGCCAGCCCTCAAGTGTCCAAGTTCAGAGGGAACTCAAAGGGTCCCAAGGCAAGAGTGACAAGAGGGGGGGGGGGGGGG